>OX457034.1:21203176-21208176 GCA_949752745.1 Protula sp. h YS-2021 | reverse complement strand
TATCTATCTATCTATCTATCAATCTATCTATCTATCTATCTGCCTGTCTCTCTGTCTGTCTACCAATCAATCAATTTATCTATCTATCTATCTCTCAATCTATCTATCAATTCTATCTATCTAACTCTCTCTGTCTATCAGTCTATCTATATATATATCTATCTAACAATCTATCTATTTAGCCATCTGACTTTCTGTCTGTCTTGTGAATCTTTTGTCTGTTTGTTTATCTGTCTGTCCGTCTGTGTGTCTCAGTGTCTCTCCGTCTCTCTTTTTGATTCTCCATCCGTGATTTCCATTCGTCATCGTTGAGCCTTTTCCACCCCTGAGTTAAATTCTCTCATACGTAAATCCCCTCAACCATAAATCCTTCACACGTAAATCCTCTCACACGTAAATCCTTCCACACATAAATCACCTCACACGTAAATCCTTTCACACGTAAATCACCTCACAGGTAAATCCTATCACATGTAAGTCCCCTCATACGTAAAACCCCTCACACGTAAATCCTTTCACACGCAAATCACCTCACCCGTAAATCCCCTCACATATAAATAAATTTACATCGAATGTTCTCATTGTCTGCTGATTCTTTAGAGAAGGGCGAGAAGAGTGTTTTACTTTCAGATGGAGAATGACAGAATGAACTGCTTGAGATGTATGAAGGGAAGAATAAGAAACGGAACACTGCTACAATTGCGCTATGTAAGAAGAAGAATGAGAAGAACACCATTGCGCTTAGGCTGCCTCAAAGGGATGCCTAAGAGAAGAAAGGGAAAAAAATCGCTTCAGTTAGGCTACACGATGAGAAGAACACTGCTCCACTTAGGAAAGGAAAAAATAAAAAGGAAAGTTAGGGAAGAATGAGAAAAAGAAAACTGTTCCTCTTCGGCTACACGAAGGGAAGGGAAGAACAGAACAAGAAAATTGTTCAACTTTGTTTGTATAAATGAAATAATGTATAAAACTAAGAATGAGAAGAAGAAAGCTATTCCTCGTAAGCTACAGGAAGAGAAAAATGAGAAGACCACTGCTCCACTTAGGCGGTATAAAGCGAAGAATGAGAAAAAGAAGAAGAAGAAGAAGAAGAAGAAAACTGCCTCACGTAGGCTACACGAAGGAAATAAAATGATACAAAAGCTTCTCCTCATAAGCTATGCAAATGAGGGAGGAAAGAGACGAACATAGTGGTGCAGCAGCTGTATAAAGAGAAGAAGGAAGGAGTGGGGGAAGGAAAATCGCTCAGTTTTGGCTGCCTCAAAGGTGCCATGAGAGACAGAAAGTGTGCGCCATTTACACTACCTGAAAAGACAAATGACACAGCAGAGAACATTTCATGTCGGCCGTGCGAAGGGACCAATGAGAAGAAGAAGATTGCTCCGCGTCAAGATTAATCAAGTCTTTGAATGCGTATAAAGCGAGATTAATCAATATTATTGAGTATTGATCCGGTCTGGATGATCGAATCAATTGAAGACCACAACAATTCCCAATAAATCATAAACTTAAGCTTTTGGATAACATCACCCTTTCTCTTCACTCTTAAACCACTCCGGACTATGCAATCCTTTGTTTGTGGTGTGTATTACTTTTCACTAATACACTGTATTATACACCACCATATTAAAATAACCACGGCTCCTCATGCAATTTTTCTTCTAATTGTTTTTCAAGAGTTTGAGTATTCTGAAGCAATTCCTCGTCAGACTGATAGAAAATAAAAATCTAAGATTCATTACAGCTTCCGCAACTAATTTTGTATTAATAGTACTATCCGGTAGAATATTTTGGCTCATAAAAATTTCGTCCCCGCTATCCATGATTGTAAACTGGTCAGGTAATTGGACTGAATGAAGCGCTTGCACGACGTAAAGAATTTAAATGTTGGATAGACAGTCTATTATGTAATGAGAATATTTGACACTACTCATCCGGCATACGCTGCATTGTGACAAAGAACCTCAAATCGATTAATTAAACATCATGATCACTGAAAACTTTTTTCTGATCCAAGTGCAGTGTATTATGTTGTGATTATACTTCACGCCTGCTGGAGCAGGGTGGGGTGATTTAAGTCCGATAAACCATTAAAAGTCGCTGATTCGTGAAACATAATACATCTCGGGTGGCTACACCACCCTCGATGTATTATATTTCACGAATCAACTCCTTTTCATGGTTTATCTATAACATAAAGTGGATATTATAAGGGGATTTATATTTAGATTTTGTTTCTCAATCTTGTTTCAATGATCAAGTGAACATTGAAATAAGGCAGGTAATCAGATATAGAGATAATTACGTGGTGTATTTTAAATCTTTTTTTCTGCAATGTGGTAAGGAATATATTTGTGCATATATAAAAACAAATCAACATGGAATGAATAGCTCTTTCTAAAAAATGTTCGCCACAAGCAAGCGAGTATAAATCAAAATTTAAGTAGACCGAAGATAATCAGTATGATAGATAAATAATAATAATAAAAAAGACAAGTATAAACAGATAAAATTCACAATATATTTATACATAACTTATATTTTTGAATTGTTTCCAGAAAGAGTTGAGGTGTAAATTTAGGGAGGACAACAAGCTTGGGGCCTCCTCTCATTCCTATACACAATATTCCAATCAAACCGTAGGCATGATAGAAGGGTATTATAACAACAGGTGTCCGTTGCCAACCAGCTGCTTCCATAGCGGAGAGTGTAGCTTCATCTGGTTGCATTTCCGTTTGCCTGTAGCCAATCAAAAAACAAGCAGAAAAGTTCTGCTTATTAATTTAATGCGTGCGTTCGACGAGAGTCAGTCCTTAAACGTCCTTGTAGCGCAATGTTATTATGATAGAATGGGATGAAGATTGGCTCAGTTGGTTAGAGCGTTGGTCCGATAATCACAGAGTCCTGGGTTTCCGATCCGGTCCCGGTCGGTAAGTGAGGGATCGATGTTCGCTGCAATTGTCTTAACTTAGGTAATACAGCGGGTTATACCACCCATCTCGGAATTAAACATTGAAGCTTTTTGGCCAACCGTTTAAAACGATATAATCTTAGGCAGTTTCAGCATGTGTAACATGCAAAATTTTCTTAAGTAAGATGGGGATTCTAGAATGAGAGCCATGTGGTCTTTGGCTACATTTCGAGATGCCGATTTTTATTACATGGATATCTAAATTTGAAATTGATATCAAATATCCAATGAATAATTCAAGTTTATCGATTGCAGACTTATAGCTACTCTTCTCACTTTTTGTGTGTTTTGTCCACCTATATATACTCATGCACTTTAGAAAGTATACACACTTTTTAAGAATATTTCCGAAAATAATAAAGCTTCAGTTATAAAATTCCACATGATAGTTTGGGTGTTTATTGTACACCTTTATTGCTGTTCACACCTTGCTATGACCATTAAAACGCTATTACTGAGCAATAGCGGGGTTTAAGCAATATTGTTTCAGTGCACAATATATACACAGTAGATCACGAAATTTCTTGGGTACGAAAAAGTTAAAACCAATGCATTAATTTTTCTATAACATTTTTGTGTGGAACTTAAAGACGCAATGTTACAGCTTTCTGAAAGCGAGAGATACCGGATTTTAGGCATGCTGGAAAGTAGACTTTCTGTACGGGACATTGCTAACTCATTTAGGTGAGCCCGAGCAACGGTTTATCGGCTGCAGGAGAGGCATAGAGCAACGGGGAATATCCATGATTGACCTCGACCCGGACAACCCCTTGTAACGACGCCTCAGCCACATCCGTTTAGTGCACTTACGGAACATGTTCCAGAGTGCCACACAAAAGGCGGCAGATCGAACAACCCTATAAGCCAAATGACAGTGTCCAGATGTTTGGCGGAACACGGGATACGTGCTCGCAGACCTTATCGAGGCATGGCACTGGACGCACGAAGACGCCGCTTAATACGGGAGTGGATACTGGCAGGCCAAGTGGCCCCCCACATCCAGCAAAACAACAACGCCATCTTTATGCAGGATAACGCAAGACAGTTTACTGTACCTGCAACACAATAACGTTAACAACTTACCGTGGCCACCTTACTCCCCAGACATGAACCCCATAGAACATGTCTGGGATTACGTGGATAGGAATATTAGACAACGGGATCCGCCTCCGAGAAATCATGCTGAACTGCGCCAAGCACCGCTACCCTCGATGGAGGATTAACCGTCTAATTTGCTCGATGCCAGGAAGGCTTGGTGCTTTGCTTCACGCTAGAGGTGGTCACACACGTTATTGAAGCGCTTGGTTTCTTGACTGAAACTGTGAACGGTGAAAATTGGACCTACCCTTGTTTCAAATTGAACTCTCTCGAAACGTTGCCACTCTTCGAATTTGTTGTTTTGTCAGTTAGTGAGCAATTATGTAATCTTGTTTCAGTGAGAATAGAATTCCTCCATGTTAAATAGTTTTAAAGATACAAACCCAGCAGGCAAAAGACGTAAAATATGGTCCGAAAAAGGTCCCAATATGGTCACGACGTGATTCAGATCAAATCTAGACATTAGAAAATCCCAAATAGTTTCACTTTGGTCGCGACATAATTGAGACCATATATGGATATTCGACGAGTCCAAAAAGGTCCCATTTTGGTCACATCGTAAAGAGGCCACAAAAATAAGCTCTGCAATCCAAAGCTGCATTACTTGCTTGCTTTATCCAATAATGAATGTTGTTTTTATTTCTGATGCATGTAGAAACAAGATTTAAAAAATTACAGATCTAAAATTGCTTAAAATATGCCAAATGTTAGTATTTCTAGTCTTGCTAAATATATATAAGTAAAAAATCCACACCTCAGATTTTGTGTTATATATATATATATATTTATATGTTTTATAAGTACTATTTTCCGCGGAACCCAGTGGGTCTGCGAAAAGGTGTTTTTCACAAAAATCCGAACCGCCGTAGAGGTCTGTTGAGCAACAACGTATACATAACGGGACAGATCTCATCAGAGGTCAGCTGTTTTA
>OX457034.1:20427103-20496758 GCA_949752745.1 Protula sp. h YS-2021 | reverse complement strand
CTTTATGCACTTGACTGCCGCATAATTTGTAAATACGGGAAGTGTTGGGAGGGTTGCGGGGAGGGAGGGGTGGGGGTTGACTCTTCGCAATAAAATGTTTATGGTAGCGTTTATAAGTTATCGATAGGGGTTCAAAATAACCCAAAAGAACTCAAATTCACTCGTGTATCTCCGCTGTTCAACCGTTGTTCTGACTTACAGCTCTTAACAAAGCTCAGTTACGAAGCACAAACAAAGCGGTGTGAAAAACAAAAAAAAACTTGAACGGTTTTAAAAGAAGACAACAACACATTTACTAACTTTCGTTCACAGGGAATTTATTTGATTCTCATCAATAGGTATTTCTTTTGATTCGAAATTACATCATTATCACAACTCACGATGCCACTTTTTTTTTCTTGTCTTTTTTCTTTTTTGGTGGTATTATTCATCCGGGATCGAAAACAACATCACAAAACCGGACGAAATTCCTACCGCATTTTTTTTTTTTTAGTTTCCAAGTTTGTTCGCAGTTAACATCTGAATACTGGATTTTCACAGCAGCACCCCCCCCCCCCCCCTCCCCCTCCCAATAGGAAGTCTTTAAGTGCGTAACAAATAGAAGAAATTAAACAAGTCAATTATTCCCGTACAACACATGAATTTCGAGCCCTGATTTTTAAATCAGTATGTTGACCTTGCCGTACTTTGCTATGCATTAATATTTCTAACCTTTCTCTAAATCAAAACTGATCTGAAGGTGAGCTGAAGGTTATTATACACATTGGGATGTGCGTCTAGTGCGGCTCGGGGTATAAGGTGCAAAACTAAACATGTCTGGTGGAATATTTTATTTATTTTTGCTCGGCTGTGATGGTGGTAGGATAGGAGTGAGGTGGGGCAGGGGGGTCACAATATTTAACATTTTTAAACGGCCACACAATAAAGAAAAAAGCATTTTTAATAAATGGGACCCTGAATTAAAACAAAGTAAAATAGGAAAAAAAAGAAGAAACCTCCAATAAACAGCCGGTCATTTTTCGGGGGAGCGTCGACGAAGGGGGGGAGGGAAGGGGGGAGGGGTCTCGCATACCAACCAAAAACATGTTACTGTCACCAATCAGCTTTTCTGCTCTGTTTTGTTGAGTGAAGGCATTGTCCAAGGGTGATAGAATTCGTACGTACGTGAATACCGTTCCCCCTTTGAGTTAATTAAGGCCATACAGTGAAACACACCAATATTTACTCAATGCCGAGTAATTACGCCCATAGAAATAGGGTGTTGAGCGTGAAAGGTAAGAACAGGCGTATTCAGACACAACATCCCAAGCCAGCTTGATCCGCTTTTGGCAACTGGATATTTCTCAGAAGGATTAGGGAGAAAAGAAAGAAGGGGAGGGAGGAGGGGGCGTAATGCGATAGCCGAATCTGATTTCACTCTTTTTACTGTACAAATTTTGTGGCCTTACTTTTCAGGAAAGAGCATAATCGAACAATGCTCTCGTTTTATTCGTGAAGATTATTTCGCGTCGATGTTATCCCCACGATCAGATAAGGTCGTGCAGTTATGACGTAACCACTCATTCACGATTACGTCACGAATCCGCCTACCCCCTCCTCTTCCCCCTCACCGCCATGACGATATTCATTGTCATTATAAGAACCAAAATCCCAGTTTTTAACAAAGCACTTCACAGATTTGACACAATTTGTCTCCCACGACTTGAACCTGCCACATTTAATCCAAACCCGTTGTGTCGAATGACCACAAAGGTTTTTTTTTTTTTTTCCAAACCCAAAGGGTGTTCATTTTAGAGAGATTTTCAGGGAGATCAGTGTCAATTGAGAAACACCTAAAACCATGTTGCTTAATGTCACGTCAAACAACCTTTCAAAAAAAAAAAAAAAATAGAAATTCTGATGTGTCCGTTCCATGCTTTCCACTCAACGCTAGATTCCACAAGACACAGAATTCAGTACAATTCAAGACTCTGAAAGACGGAAAGGGCAGGGGGAGGGAACAGCAAATGACACTCCAATCTCATACCCCCCCCCCCCCCATATTCTTCAGTAATTCTCTGCAACGCCAGTGAGGTGAGTCAAACATGTGACGTCACCGTGTACCGCAAGTTATGAGATTTCAGCACTGGGATCTTCTGGGCCGTGCAATTGGACAATGCACTTAAGATTTTGTACACAACACAAACACGCATAAGGAGTATTGTTTGCTCATAGATCCCTCCCCCGCCACCCCCCCCCCCCCCCACCCCCACAAGTGTATTAGCAACAATGGCATATGTAAGCTACATATTCAAAGGCCAAGAAAATCCCTGGTCCAAAATCTAAGTATGCGAACCAGTAAATATAAGACTCTTTTCACGCATAAACTGTCAAACGAATAAAAGACTATTTTTTCTGTGGGGATTCCGAACCACAGCTCTGTATTTCTCCAAAAGCAACATCTTACGAGCCAATCGCAAATACCCAAATAATAACAAAATTAAATTTGTTCCCCCACTCCACAAAACATACCACAACGAGAAATATTTACCCCATTTTGCACGAAATTTGCAACGTGAATCTTCCAATTACCATACCTGTACTTTTAAAGAGGGCCAATGATCGCGGGTGGGGGGGGGGGGGGTGGGGATGGTTTACAAATGGCAAAGTACCAGACGTCATTCAGCCTCTGAACTTATTCACACGCGAGCAGTTTCTATGTGAATGGAGTATATTACCATTTCTCCCAAAATGTCTGATAATCCTGAAAAGGGGGCGACACCACAGACTGACCAAAAAAAAATACTCAACTTAATCAGAAACTACCGATACTCGTGCATGGAAAATTACTGGTTCGTAAAAGACGACTACGGTTTCAACTTTTTACGCTTCCGTTTTAAAGTTTAGCAGGCAAAAGGCTACAATAGGTATCGATATCGAAAATCGGTATTGCGACATTAGATCGACATCTTATAGATGATCGGTATACATACGATAAACAATGTGATATTTCTGAGTGTGTGCTTGGGAATTGTTTGACTGGCATTGATTGCATACGATGCTAGATATGGCAGCTCGGGGGCCTCAGCCCCTCTACAAATATTGCCGTCACCGACTTCCAACGATTCATTAACTCCTGTGTATGGAACTTCGCTTCTTTTACACAAAAAATACCATTATTCATCATAAGGTTTGCACACCGATAAAGTATCAAAAATCTGTTGTCGATACCTATCGGTGTATCGTTAGATATATCGCCACCCCCACTTTGGGTGCAATGAAAGCACAATTTGGAAAGCGGACTGTAAGACCCTAGTTTTCTAAATCAAAGATTTGCCATACAACCAAATATTACTTTTGCCATTCAAGAACTCGTTCAAAGTGTTGACATTCACTCGACATGAAATCTTATATTATCACACCGCAGTGCCCCTGTACATTTGATATCTGGGGCTCCTCGCGGGATAACAAGAATGCAAAATACCCAGAAGCTCCTTTTTTCATTTCACAGCGTCTTTTGAAGAAAAAACACTATGTTTCGCTGTGATTTTTCCACTTGCTTTCAAGACGAAAAATTGGTATTTTATTTTTTTTTTTGTTCCTTTTTTTTTGCGGTTGATTTTTATTATTATTATTATTATTATTATTATTATTATTATTATTTCATAAGTGCCATGAAATACTGATGTTTGTACGGTTTGGCGCACCACATATTTCTCAATAACTCACGTGCGAACAAGAACCAAGCAATTCTTAAGCGACAGATCCGCTTATTGTTGCGAAATAACTGCACTAAGCGCGGCAAAGAACGGAAACATAGATTATCTCGTCACGCATTTAAATCCGGGGGAATAACCCCCACCCCTCCCCCCCGTAGCAATAAGAACTCGCATAAATTACTCCTCTATCACGTACTCGGCACAGAAACCAGATTACCGGATCCAAAAACTTTGAAAGAACCAAAAAAAAAAAAAATGAAAAAAAAAAAACAAACAAACAAACAAACAAGCGCAAACTAAAACCGACAAGAATGGCGAACGTTCCGTTCGGTGGCCCGTTCATGTCAGGTCCATTGTATTTCAGTTTGAACTGATCTGAGTGATCCACTTTCTTCAAGGCAGTAAAGAAAGCTCCCCCCTAATTCGAAACTGCAGAACAATTAACACGATCTGATGGAAGCAACTGGTGGTTGTGACGTTCGCCACATGCCACTCCAGCCGTGTGACGTCAATCATGAATAGGGTCAAAATCTCTCTCTCTCTTCTCTACTTACGCCAGGATCACCCACAGAGTGCAGTTTTTCGACATGGGCATTGCGAAATGTTACTTTTTCTTTTTTTTTTCACCTTAATGATACGGTTATCTGCAAAACACCTCCACGGATATCACGTTATTTGCATTTAGCCGTAAGATAAAGAGTAAAATCCTGAACGGCCTGCCACGGACACCCCCCCCCCCCAACCACCACCACCAATCGAAAAAAAAAAAATCCACTCGATAATATGCACTCTTGTTTTTTTTTTTAAATGGAGCGGAAAAGAAGCACTTTAGTATGTCTTTTCCAACTAAAAGAGGTTTCAAAAGTAACTTAGTCAATTTACATAGACGCATATCATGAGGTAGGAAGAGGGGGGAGGTGGGGTTGGCCGACATCTGCAAACTGTCAGAGAGAAGGTGTGAAATCAAGCCCCCTTCTCCCTCGTACATATGTCAATTACGACAACATGCATACAAACATATAGAAACAACCGCAGAACTGAAAGGCACGCAGCCAGTGAACAAGCAACCCAAGCATCAATCAAGTTTTTGTGAGCGGTTGGGAGGGGGGTGGGGGAGAGGGGGGGCATTGCGGGAGGGTAAAGCAATATAACGTACGTACCATCCAGGTGTGACGGACCCAGGGGGAAGGTCGGCCTCCCTCCCAATGCAAAAATACACTTGTCAAAAATTTGGAAAAAACTTGCGCTTGAACCCTTCCTACCCCCTCCCCCATCCCCCCCCCCCCCAATTCCTCGACCCGTTCCTGTAACACACTGTAATTGCGGCACCGAAAAGCACTTTAGATACGCAAAAAAAGTGTCAAGGACGCAATGACTTTCCTTTACCCTTTCTTGTTCGACTCTCCGTCACAAAGTGTCCGAAATTGAAAACGCGTAATCTAGTCAATGTCAGACCCTGCGATATGTTTCTAGCTTTGTCGTGCTTTTTTTCTATTGTGTATTCAATATTGAGAAATGCGCGAACCTAATCGGCAATAACCGTGTACATTCGGAAAATCGAACTTTCTCCATGCATGACACGAACTTGGTCACATAACTTCCACCCAAGATCGAAATTCACGATGGACGTCCCTAAATTTTATGGTCAAGCCAGATTGGGGTTACCAAATACCCTCTTTGCAACCATACTAGACAGAGGTCCCCTGTGTTGTCAAACAGCTATTGTGTTACATAAAGAAACACTTATTGCCACTACCGAATATTCAGACATGGAGAAAGATCTGTAGTGATGCAAATTCGCACATTTGCATTTCTTATGAAAAGAATAAGAGCGTTCACAGCAAATCGATATTCGAGCTTTCATTAATTAAAACATATCACAGCCAGGTCAATTACTATGGCCCGCAATGCATTATGCATTTTATGTGGACCTTAGAATGAATAAATATTCACTAAAAAGACACCACTAAACTGTATATTAGATTGTAATACTGGGATTCATTTGCACATAATTTCTCATCCAGCAACGGTGAAAATTCATGAAAATATTCTAAAAATTTGCTGGCGCTAAATTGTACACGGAGAATACCAGGAACGCGACAAGGTTTCTAAATGAATTTCTACACATGAGTTTAGACCTGTTTGTTTCTGTGGGCATGCAATTCTACACCAAGGTTAAGAAAAGCACGCTCTGGAATCAGAACCAACACAGTTAGAACCAACACAGTTATACTATTAATACTAATGTCACACCCTTTCAAATGATAAAAATTTTAAAAACGAAATTCGACCTCACCTGGGTTATTTTTTAATAATGTGTTCATGCCCTGCTGCACGGGGTAATTGCTATCCACTGTCGTAAAGAACAGGGCCAACATGACAGCGAAGAACCCGGCTAGACAGGAATAAAATACGAGGTAGAACAATCCAATTTGCGCTGAAACGAGAAACAAGAATCAACAATTATTACAATTTATGTAATTTTTTGCAAATATGCGTGTTAAATTCTGGTATTTTTTTTTTTTTCATTAATAAATAAAATTTGAAGCATTAAAAATGTTAATATATATATTACAACCAGTTCATAAAACCGGTGGCAGTTGGTTGGTATCTTCGGCATCTTTAGATCAGTATGAGCCTGTCCCACGAGCAATCAGTACCTGCACTTCACAATGAAAAAAATACCAATTGTATAAGATTTCTGACCTCGCCCTCTGATTACTTACAAAAATGGGTGGACATGAATTTCTGCCGCTCAGAAAGAATTCAGGAATTTAAGAAACAAATATTCAGGACTTTCTAAGAAACATTTTCACCATTTTTTTTTTTCATTTATACAACACGATAAAATTGAAATACTTATTCAGAAGCTACAAAGGCACCACTATAACTCTTAACTCAATCAAAAACTTAATTTTTAATTTCCTGGACTTAACAGGAACTCGCACATATTCATAACCCGCGGAAACTATGTTCATATCGCAAATACCGACGCTTTCTAACTGTCTCCCCAAAAGCTTTCGAGGCATTCGAAGGGTTTTATTAGAAAAAAAAAACAAATCTACAAACATTTCGAAAGCCAGTGAAATGTTTGATAAACTGAAAAGATAAAGTCAGATATTTTGCGTGTAAGTCAATCCAGTTTCGGGCCTTTCCGATGGACTCATCGCGTTGACTTTAAATTCACTGAGGAATAAAGGAGGAAATATAATAATTCTAACTTTCTTTCAAAACACCTCTTTACAATACAATATATGTACCATATATTCTGTCCCCTTTAACACCCCCTTGTGTTTCCACGACCGAGGGTTTTACAGGGTTAGTCCACGCTAATGCCGTGTAAGCTAAGTACCTTTCTTTGCAAATATGAAAATACGAACTTGCTCATCAAATAAAATTCACTGTTTATTGTCGTGACATTAGGCGGAGGAAAATGAGGTGCACCTATTTTAATCTTTCCCTGCAATATCTTTGCAGTCGTGCCAGTCGAAAGACTGAAAACTCTTCAAATTTTCGCTGCCTGCAATGCACACAACCAGAAATATTGCATGATCGACCGATGCTTTCCTTAAAAAAATAATAGCATTTTTTTTCGAGCTTCCATATCAAGTCAATATAATTGACCCAAGGTGTTCTGCTCTGAGCAAGTTGGGACTTCAGTTTGGGGGCAATCCAGGGCCGGTGGGAAATTTTTGCTTAAAAATTAATGATTTACTCACCCCAACTTGAACATGTTCTCCCAAAAACTTGCCCAGTTTCCTTAGTATATACAAAGTCCTTTAATCCATCTAATTTGCCATCTTTTTTGCCTTTTCCAGACGCAAAATCTATGTCATTGGAAGCCATTTTCCACCAGATTAAGGGCAATGTCAGAAAAGAAACCCGGATGTTGTGATCTGAGGCGACATCTGTGTAGTAACTGAAAAACAGGTGTAAATTTATTATCCCGCAAATTTTATTTATCTCTTCGCTGGTTACCATACACAAACACAAACGTGAGTATTATCAGGGAGTGGGAATGAACGAGAAGTGAATCTCAAGCCGAAACGCCGAATATAAACTGCTGTAGCGCCTCTGGTGGCTGTCTGGATTACTGTTTAATTATATGCAGAACAAAACAATAGAAGTATTGTGTTGTGTATGCATGTATGACTATCTGTTTATATGCAGGTGTAATTTTGCAAATAATTAAAATGGCATCTTCTGTCATTGTGCAGAAAATGTAAGGCATATGGATGTAATAATTTACCATAAAACAATTAAAACATTTTGAAGCTCAGATTTTAGACACAGAAAAAGATACTTACATATAAATTTACATGCGATACGTAATGCTTTTTTTTTTCTTCTTTTTGGTAATTCCGTGGAGGGGACGGTTGGAGGAGGCCCCAAGTAATAAAATAATTCCTTCAGATCTCTATGCACCATATTGCCTTCAGATTCCTGGTGGGAAATCTTACTCTTCAATACAGTTTATTGTTTATGCATTAATTCCTATTATCGCTTTCAACAAAGCCAGTAAAATTTCGATCGTTGATCAATGTTGGATAAACGTTTTATTTGATGTCAGTTCATCGTGGGGTTTTTATTGCTTTTGAAAGTCGAAACAACGGCTACCATATGGTATTTGAAATATGTCTACGAATATGATGAAAACGGAGGTGGAAACAACGTATATCTACCAACGTAGAACAGAAGTAGAGAAAGCAACATTCTATAGACTTCGAGAAAATATCAATCTTTAGTCGTAATCTTGACAACAACAATCAAAGCGTGCTCACCAATCTGTCAAATAACCTCCACTGCCAGGTTTTAAAGCCATACATGATATGTATCAAGTCAATTTCAATGTTTATTTTTAAAGGGGAGAACTCAATGAGCGGTTATTTTGAATTCAGTGATAAATATGAAATGATCCACTGTATTCGCCTAGCTGAGGCAATTGATGCGAAGGCCAATCCCCTGCTTATCACCCCTAACTGGAATCGAACTAAGGGCCTTGGAATTACTGGGCCAAAGCTGGGACCAACTGAGCTAACAGTCACCCACTGTGAAGATGAGTCTGACAGCTGTATAAAGCCGATTTTGCGACGTCGATTTAATTTTGCGATGTTGATTAGACGTCAAGAAAATTTGTGTTGTGGTTCCCAAGTTGCTCCCAACATCTATTCTACATTGTATTAAAGAAGTTGTTAAAGTGTTGATCTTTGGTCGCAACCACTCATAACCAAAGTACAACCAGAGTTAATGCTGCGGTCTGATCTGGTCGAAGTTACAGCCTGAAATTCACGCTGGATCGGTCTTACATTGTTTACAAGGAGACTTTTCGTTATAATACTTATGGGATTTGATATTTCCGAACAGCAAAACCGCGCCCTCTCTTGAATTTTTTTCTTTCAATGGTTTAAGGTATCCCTGGGAAAATTTTTTAAAGCTCATGGTTTTACCTTTTCCTCACAAATAGAAATAATTGTAATTAATTAACAAATAATTAACAAATAGAAATTCAAGACTGCATGGAAAACGTATTTGATGTATCAAAATGCTAAGCAATTAGAGATGCTCGTCTACAGGCCATGGGATTAATATTGGTTGCTTATTCCTAACGAGGGTGCAGATTGCCAAGCTAATTTAGGCAAACTGATACTAGTTTGTCAAATATATTAACTGTGTGCATATTCACTCCTCCCCATCCTCTTTTAGTTAACAGCAAATTTTATTTCTGCATTTTGGTGTTGTTAAACAAACGACTTTTTAAACTATTAATCCTAAGCCCTACTAACATAAAGAACTGTATTAAAAGATGACAACGAGAAATCAAAAAATCTCATATATCGGATCACCGCATAATGTCCGTTGGAAAATTAGTTATGCGATTAAGCGATTTTATCTGTACGCGTCTCTTATTACAGCATTGTTTGTATTCATGCATATTTTCCATGCACTGCTTAAGCAGAAATCTGGCGCTGCTTTGCTCTAGACAAAGATCACTTCCCTAGCTACAGGTATGGCTAAAGAGCGAGTGTCGCCTCTCACTGCTTAACATTCTTTGATATTATGTAAACAGGTGCTACTTAGTACAATGCGATGTGAATAACAATGGTATTTTAAAATGACAAACAAATTACTCTTCGAACTGACCATTCAAGCAATCGTGCAATTCCTTCAGTTTAATAATAAATCCTTAAATTATTTTCCCGGATTTCTGATTACGTAGCTATAGCCACTGGTTTATCAGTGAACGGATTCGAAAAACATATAGCTGATTTCATTAAAATTTCTTCATAACTACCTCTTTGTTTACAGAATTTCTTTGGTCTGTTTAGCCTTTCCTTTACATATTAAAATAATCAAGGTCAACAAGTGTATATTATGATCTCGTATAGATATCACAAAAATACTGATGTGCAACAAAGTAAGACTTAAAAGTCCAAACAGAAGTAGTAATTGAATAATAGATCGCTAAATATATATGTTAATTCAAGTTAATTAATATAAGAGAGTATTAGAGCAGGAAGCAAGTAACAATAAGCCTTGTTTTCAATACTTTGACCTCAACGATCTGGTTTCTTTCTATTCTTTTATTTTTATATTTTCTTTGAAAAATATATCCATGGTCGTGTAGTTTTTAAATGCTAAAAATTAAGTTGACACACGATGAATTAAACATTCCGTTTCATTTTTCCTTGAAAAAGTATAGGTGACCATGTTACCGATACTGAAATGTTTGTATCAGGTTTTATAATTGTCTGTTAATGTATGTTATATTTTCACAACTCTTAAATTTTTCCCTGCAAGCCAGTTACTATTTTATTATTATTACTATTATTATTATCATTACTGTAATTATTATTATTACTACTATTATAATTATTATTATTATTATTATTTATTATTATTATTCATTATGACGATTTAAGACCATAAAAATCTTTGAACGTTCTACAAAATTTCTAAACATAAGAAATATAACGAATATTAAAAATATGCAAAACTTGTTAAGACTCAAAATAATGCATAATGGTGGCAAAACTTCAGCAGCAATGTCAATAATATATAGAAATCTTCTTTAGATGAAACATTTATGAGTGAATAGATACTCGACGCATCTCCACAATGTTGCATTTACAACCCTAGATACGTTTCCACAATAATTAACAAAAGACGATACATTTTTAATGAAAATCTAGCTATATATTAAATAACTATCTTGTGAATAACTAACTAGCTGATTAGCTAACGAACCAAATAACTAAGCAAAAAAAAAACTAACTAACAAAATCACTAACTAGCTTTCGACGCATATTGCATACTCTAATCCTAGCGTAGGTGCAGATCTAAGCTGAGCTAAAACTTTGCAAATATATCACATTATTCTGGCATCAATTTAAACACGGAGATCAGAGCAATATTTAAACGATCAGATGATTCTGATTGAGCTGTTGGGTAAAGTAGGCTGTTAATAGGATGCACGAACTGAAAGGAACCAAGCAGTCGATACAAAGAGTTGCTCGAGAAACCATACCTGAACTCTTCTAATTCTACAATGTAAAATACTTGAGTAGCGGATCAGAATAAATTTACCAATCCATCATCGGATTAAATCACTTATTTAGGATATGGAACTTAACAAAGAAGATCAATTCAATCACTACATAATAACAGCAAAACTGTTTACAGAACTAGTTGATCACAGAGGCTATTCTGTGATTATTACGCAATCAAAGGAAAACTGCAAACAGTTTTGTTCTATATGCTTTTACTTACTGGTAAACGTAATTAAATTTTAAAAGTAAATTAAGCTAATACATTCTAACAGTCACAGAAAAATAGCAATACTTCACAGAGGCCATCCCGGTGACTGTTACAAAATCCATAAAAACATGAAAACAGCGCTGATCAATTTGTACTTTTAAATATCACTGAAAATAGTCATCCAGCTTATACCGAGACTTGGAACTCATGAAGAATACGGTGTATTCGAGTTGCAGCTGTTGCTGAAAATGGTACGATCACACCTTTTTTGCACATTTTTACTCATCAGTGTTTTAAGACACTTTAAATCTTTTAAAGTTTATGTCATTTACGTTTTAATGCGGTTCAAAGTTATGATGGTTAAGACGTTAATATATATTTAAATAATTTACGTTTTGTGTTGTTGTTTTTTTATAGCTTACGTGTTCATTGTATTTTCTGTATACTGCATGGTTGAACTGCTTGCAGTGGACGTCTGACACAATCTCGTAAACTTCAAGCACGATTGATTTGATCGTACTTGTCATCTGGCATAACAGAAGGCGTTTTACTTTTCATTTGTATAAGTATTTATACATAATTTCTCGCAAATTATCCATTGACACTGTCAATAACTTTAACCGATTTCTTGATATGGTATAGACAATTGCAATTATTAGAATGCACCAAACGTGGGAGTATGTGTGTGTGAAATGAAACTTTAATCACAGGCCAAAATAATTCTTTGAATTATAAAATGTAATACAGCATTGTGTGTTGATTTGTATAGAGAATCCATCGCACACGTGAGTTATTATGTGAAACGCGAATCGATCGCATAAGCAGCATAACCCATAAAACACGAGAGTGGCTGTTTGAAATGCAAGATTAAAAGTGAAAAATTTACCATCAGATGTAAATTTGCTGTCTGATATAATCTATCAAACACGGGAGTAGTTATAATCTAGAACAAGTAAAAGAAAAAAAATCGAATGATTTAAAAATTGTCCAGGGCAATCTATAAATTGTCCAAATTTTTCATTTGATAATGGACTTCCCATTTATAAATTGGCTGCCCATTTACAAATTTATAAATTGTCCAGAATAATTTGCAAATTGGCGAGATTTAAAAATTGTGCCTAACAAACGCACACACACACACACACACACACATATATATATATATATATATATATATATATATATATATATATATATATATATATATATATATATATATATATATATATAATTAAATTTATCGTGAAGTTAAACACATGCAGAGAGTTCCTTTTGAAAATATTTTATTTAGAAAATCATATTGGTGCTTTAAACCTTAAGTGACCTAGTCGACTTCCATGTCATAGACGATATTCATGGTCTGCTATATATATAAAAGTCACCTTGGAATGTTCAGTACGACTAGAACTTGCAGGCAGGGTAAGAGTATTTACACTCCGTCACCATCATTACCTCAAGCTCCCACCTCGCACCCACAGCCAAGGATCCTCCTCTCTCCCCTCCACGACCAGGCAAGCCATCGTGGAATGTTCAGTACAACATGGCCTTGTACGCTGGGCAAGGGTTCCGCACAGTCACACCCCAGTTGTACTCGCTGCTCTGGATTCTTAAACGTCTTATGTATCCCTTACTGCCAATCACCCAATTCCTATATAACATACAAGAAACACAATTTGAAATTAAGCAAATCTGCAGCATAAAAAGAACACTTGCCACTGCGAAGAAAACAGAAATAATCACGCACAGCACTTTCTCGCTATCTGTCTCTGGTTCGAGACTTTAAAAAATTCGTGACTTTCAGATTTCACAGTTTGAGGTACCATCAATTTTGGTACTGGGGAGCGGGAAGGAGAGGGAATGCTCTCTTTCCATGATAATCATACGGACTCCAACCTCCTGCTCTAAACTTCTAACCCGATTTGTGTTAATCAATTAAACCTTTGAATGCCATGCTTCAACAAATACAGACTAATTTCATTTTCGATCTTGTTTTCCAAATAAAGTACAATTTAACTCAAAATTCAGCGACAATTTCAGAATTATTTTGCTTTTTTACATTACTTGCCCTCTAAACCTCCCCTCCCTCCTCCTCTCCTACACCAATATGTACTTAGTTTCTTTATTCTATGAATGGTATTTGTGGGAAAAATCTCTCAATATGGCTATGCGCTGTCGGATTCTTATGCTACGGTAATTTTGAACAGGAGGACAAATTTTGTAGTGGAATAGTGTAGCATGTCTGGATGGTTCAACTCAATTTTGTTGAAAATTCATTAACATTTTATATACAGAAATGGACACTGAAATTTTGCCATGAAATTTTGCCACGACATGCCGAAAAAGCATGAGCAACTGTGTGCTGTGCTGTATCTCTGCCGTTAAATTGAACAGCAAATATCTCAGCGTGGATACTTAGATACAACCCTTCGGGTTGCTCACTTCCAGACTTGCTATTAAGTTGTTTTCTTATTATAATTGTCACTTTGGGTTTTCTGAAGAATGGTTGGTTCTTTTGTTGCATGTATGCTGCGATGCAACGTCACATTAATGTTTATGGCATTATCATAAATTAATCATCCATGTAAACATTTTAACGCTTCATCAATTTCGAGTTTTCGATAATTATGGATGGAAAATGCATGGAAAATGCGGATATGAAAAAAATGACGCCCAGACCGAATCACCACTGGTCACAGGACCACCAATGCAGTGAGAAACCGACTATTTGACCAACATCTAAATTGCCATTTTTATCAGGGGGAGAATTTGCAGAATTTTTTCATAGAGATGATCTTTTTCCTGCAGTTGCCCAAAATTAGATGGGGAGGGTCCGCCACAGCATCTATCTACCGATTATTTAGACGTCGGGAGAGTGACATTGTGACAGCGGGAAAATGTTAATCACATCGCCGTCTAGTCAGTAACAGTCATAAGGAATTCCGCTGAAGTTTCCTTTGGCTCATCGAATGACACAAGATATGCATAAAATCAATTTTCATAATACATTTCAAAAGAGGGCAAAAAACTTTTTAATATCCCATACTTCCGGTTTGACCACGCACCAGCAGCTCCGACAACACATGAGTCAATTAAATCTTTTAAGAAGTGAATTTGATAGGCTTCAGAGTAAAATTAACAAGGAAGTTGTCGATTGTCGTGAAACTAAGTACTCAACCTTGCAGACGAATAAAACAAGAAACTATGGACGACATCGAACGCCGTTTCAAAGACGCGGAAGAACAAATCAAATAAAAATATATAAAAAAATGAATACTAAAGTTGAACATATCCAGCGTTCAGTGATTTTTTCAACATTTTTGACAAAAATTGAAATTGAATTCCTCAAAGGAATAATTGCAGAAAGCGCCCGGCCAACTTGCTGCAACTGCAGAGAAATCGGTCTTCCTGGCAAGGAAAATAACCAAAATAGGAGCCCCGCCCACATATGAACCGGGCACATTCTCAGAGACGGTAAAAAGCCCTACTTGGGGGATCCAGTGACACTGAAAGTAAATGGAAAAGAAGAGGAATATGAATCTGTTGGTGGCGTTTCGTCGTTTCTTCTAAGGTTACATCGACTCTCAAAAACATCAGAAAGCCCATCCGACTACAAGACTGTAAGATCAATAGATTAAACTAGATTTATAGAACTTTACGGAATCTTTGTGGGTTTAAGTCATGTTAGGATAAAAACGAATCAACATATTAGAATTTATATAGTTTACAACTAAAAATGTACAAAAATCTTTCCCAGTTGATCGTATGTGATGTTGTTGAAAGGTCTCCGGCTATATGCACGTATATACATAAACTCAACTTTATGCCAACTGCTGAATCTCCGAAGGCTGAAAGTTCTTGTAAAACTCACTTTCATCGTTGATTACTAAATGCTCAATTGTCATCTCTCCGAAATTTGAAAGGAACTTTGAAATTTATTTTGATTGTCAATTGAAATTGATTCTCGTGTTTTTTCACGTGTGATTGCATGACCTTTTATGTACAGAGTACCTCTGTAATCTTGTGCCTCTGTAATCTTTGATTACAATTGAAAATGATCAGTTTATGGTTATTGCAATTTTGTGAATTGCAATAAGTATCCTGAATCAGTATAAAATACCCCAGAAAATTCAACCAAATTATGGATCTTCTGAAAGTAAGAGAGAAAACGCCAAAAGAAAAGGAAATGAAAAAACCTTAATCACAAGAACAAGCTTGCGCAGTTTGTTCAAGTGAGATTGTAAGTCGACAATTTAAATCGACTAAAGCACAGATAAAAAAATAAAGGTGAAATTTGTTTGCTCATTTATTTTATGTTCACCTTATCCTAATGGTAAATTGGCTCAAATGTTCTTAATAGAAAATTCGGCCAATTTTTTTCCGCCCACATAGAGAAGTTTTCTTTCTCCTTCATAAAAAAGTTGGCTTTTCTCCCTCGTTTATCAAACAAGAGAGCAATTTTCTTCGTCGTTAATAAAAGGGTGGCCTGTTTCTCCCTCGTTTATAAAGACGTAGGCCGTTTTCACCTGCGTGTCTAGAAAAGGTAGGCCGTTTTCCCCCTCGTTTATAGAAAACGTGGGTCGGTTTCTCCCCCACTTATAAAAATTCGGCGGTTTTCTCCCTCGTTTATAACAAAAGTGGACCATGTGAAAAACCTTTCAAGGTCATCAAAAATTTTTTTGCGGGCTTTTGTTGAATAGTGCTAAACAAGCATGTACTATTATATTATAATAGTGCAACAATAATTTAAATGCACATCTTATTATTATAAATATTCATGTGTGTAAGAAGTTATTTTTTTGTGATAGATTTGCTATTTTGGTACAAATGACGAAATACGAAAATGATGCCACCTTTCTCTCCAAAAGTGTTGTAAGCTGATGAACCGTGAAAAGTCAGTAGCATTGAATCGAAGTTTACGGACGGACAGCTAGATGGACGGACAAACAACACAGCCCACACCATTGTGAATAGAATAGGTTGCTAAAGGCAACTTAGGATAAAAATTCTTATGTCTGTTTTCTGGAAAACAATGCTCGCCGATGGTTTTCTTAAAACACATGAAACAATTGAACAAAGACTATTTTTCTTCCTGGATTTAGCAGTGAAGATCAAAGATTCCAGAAGGCGGGGGTTGACAAAGGAAGGGTGCTAATATTTGATCAAAAGATATTCTATTTAGAATAATGTTTCTCACAAAAGGATCTTTTCATACTTAAGGAGCTTGGATGTATGTAGACTGAGGCAAGAGAAATTCTCCCTAGTGTGAATATATCAGTTTTTAGTGTGTCCTTCTACATCTAGTCTGTACAATAAAGTGCCTGTTTATAACAGACTTACTTTCCAGGTTCATGCTTGTAGTTATACCGTGTCCTTTTTATAAGCAGAGGCAGACAGTTTATAAACATTCTATGCTCGTTTTATTTAAAGTACACTTGTTGCGATCGATAAACAAAATACACACATAAAGACTCTAGTGCTGTAATTCAAGTACTTTATGGAAAGGCAGAAGACATCACAGAAACGTCAATGCAGCTGTCGCAAGCAAAACGAACGTATTTAAATTAACATAGAACGAGTAATTTGTGTATTGAATAAAGCAAACAGGACTGTTGAAACAGTAGACAATGTTTAAAGGATAAAGAACAAACAAGCGATCTTAATTCAATCAAATGGTGTCGTAATTATCAACATATTGCAGGCAGGATGACTATATATAAAAGAAAAATGATGGATACCAAGTACACTATGCTTCAAGAGCAAGGCAAAATGTCCCATTGCAAAAATACGCAGGAATCAAACGGGACAGTTTGTTGTGGATTTACAACAGTGAACTTGGACTTACAGCTAACAGCAGTGAACAAACATGCCTTTTCCGCAATATTTATACAACTGATGTTTTTGATGATTCCAACCTATTTGATTGCTATGGAAAGCCTGCAATTTCTCAGCTTCCCTTATACTCCTGGTCATTTCATTGACCAGTTAAATTGCAAGAATTTTCTTGACACAGACCACGTGATTTTTAAATTACTCACCAGCATCCCATTTATTTTTCTTATTCTTTATCTTCACACAATAAGAAATGTAACTGGAATATTAGGACGCTCCGTGTTCTTTCTGGTCCAGATTCTGATTTCTGCAATGATGCAACTTATTTACGTTTTCGTTTTATTGAATTGTTCAAATGTTAAGTTTGAAGGCGTGCTGGGGTGCAGAAATGGTATGCATTGTAAATGGCATCATTATTTATTCTTTTTTGGACTCGTAGTGCAAACTATTTTGATTAGTCTTCATATTAATACTTATAAACGTTCAATTTTCAATCCAAGAAAGAAAAAATTGGGAAAGATTTACCATATATGATTCCTAGAATATTCCAGCCTATTGCAGGAGGAATATACGACGTACAAGTTTGCAAGGATATGGAAATTTATAGCCAAGAAGAAAAACAGTATCGATTCTCATCACATTTGACATTTTTCTTCACTTTTAAATAAATTCGACGATGCGGTATTGACCGTAATTCATTTCATTTTGTGAAATATAGTTTAATAAAACAGTTTTGACACAGCAGCCACATTAGCAATTTGTAAGGCACGTTTTAAAAGTTTTCAAGGTGTTTCTTACGTGAAAAAATCTAAGAAATATCTCTCACCTAAAAGACCATTCTCAGTACTTTTAGTCGTCCTCCTAATAATGTTTAAAACTTTCAAACTTGATACAGCTGGCATTTTATTGCCATTTTATTGTCCAAAGCAATGTATTTGAAACAAAATTATGTTTGGCCTTATCTAGTGGTTGTTGTGATAATAGTTTCCACATTTATAAAATGCTAAAATCTGGATATGAATATTGTCGGGGGGTGAAATATGAATTTGGACGTACAGTAATCATTTTCGTGTAATGCTGCTGATCTTATTGTCGGATGGTCAAATATGGATGTGAATGTACAAAGTTATCAATATCGTGTAAGGCTACTGACCTTGTTATCGGATGGTGAAATATGGATGTGAACGCACACAGTTAGCAATATCGTGTAAAACGCTACTGATCTTGCTGTCGGATGGTGAAAAATATGGATATGAATGCACACAGTCATAAATATCGTGTAAGGCTACTGAGCAGTGTTGTTGGATAGTGAAATATAGACGTGAATGTACACAGTTATCAGTCCTGTGGAAATTTGCTTACCTTGTCGGAGTTTGATCAGAACTGATTACAGGCCCAATTATTTATCCCAACTGATTGGGATAAATTATAAAGAAATAACACTTTCAAATATCAAAATTCTAATTGCTTTAATAATACAAATTTTATTTAATAAGCTATCGACTTAGCTTGTAAAATCCATTGACATAGTATTCTCCCTCTTGTGTAGCCTTATTTAGCCTTATTATTCTTCTTTTGAATGTTTCATAGTAAGGCAGCATTTTTTTATGAGTTTTCTGTTTAAACGTTTATCCTAATCCAAGACGGAGAAACGTTTAAAAAACTGTCGACAAAGTACCAATCTGTTTGTTCTGAATAACTCTATCAATCATCTTAATAAAGTTTATAAAGGCTACTGGGTCGCACTTGCTGAAGAATCAATTGTGAAAATGAACAATGATGAAATATTAAAAAAACAGCCTCCTATTTTATGAACTCCCATGTCCCAGTTCAATAATAGGATATATTATTGATATTATTGTTAGGTTTCAAAAGGTTTTGGCTAATAGTTTCTCGGAACTTGTAGTGGCAAAACTCCAGGGTTCGATACAAAATGTCTAAATATTATCAGCTCTTGATAAAGTGCAAGTAACTTTTTTCGAAAATAACACCACATTGCACGTATACAATAAATACATATTTCCATTGCTTGAGTTTCTGGGCTTTATAGATTCTGAGAACGGAATCCAAAATGTGTAATTTTTTAATTGTGCTGATCAGTCAATTTGTGCCCGTTTATGACAATAATACGGCGTTGCGCATCTGCAACATATTTCTTTTCACTGTGTAAAGTTTTAAAAGGCTGAGGGTGATAAGATTATTTCACACACACACACACACACACACACACACACACACACACACACACACACACACACACACACACACACACACACACACACACACACACACACACACACACACACACACACACACAGATATATATATATATATATATATATATATATATATATATATATATATATATATATATATATATATATATATATATGAGGCGTAGTAAAGAAAAACAGACGAATTGGCTGAAAAACTACACAGACCCCACACTATGGCCATTTCATTTCATTTCATGGTCCAATTTATTCGCAGGCTAGAAACCGAATGACATTTCAGCCATTTTACAACAGACACATCTATAGTCTGTCTATGACACATATATAGATGTCTAAGGGCTTTTTACGTCGGGCTTTTAGTTATCAGAATCATGGCACACAGGAGGTTTATGAGATCATACGGTTGGTTTATAGCAGACTTGCATATGAGATAACTATTAGTTTGTAATATAAAACAGTAGATTTATAACATATGGTTTTAGGTTGTTTACCAGGTGGAGCGTTTATTATATTAGACGGTTCGGTTATGAGAGCAGAGAGTTGGTTATGATGTCGCACTATTGACTTATGATGTCACACTTTTGATTTACGATGGCACATTATTAACTTATGATGTCACACTATTGATTTTTGATGTCACACTGTTAATTTATGATGTCACACTGTTGGTTTATGATGAAAAATTATGATGTCGAACTGAGGATTTTGAAATCGAATTGATAGATTATGATATCAGGCTGATGAATTATGATATCGAACTGATCAATTTTACAATCAGGCCGTAGGATTTTGATATCGGACTGATGGAGTATGATGTCAGATTTATGGATTATGATATCAGAATGATGGAGTATGATATCAGACTGATGGATTATGATATCAGGCAGATGGATTATGATACCAGACTGATGGGTTATGATATCATACTGACAGAGTGTGATATCAGGCTGATGGATTATGATATCGGGTGATGGGTTACGACGTCGGACTGATGGATTATGATATCGGACTGATGGATTATGATATCGAACTGATGGATTGTTATCAGTTGCTCTTTAGATAAATATCAGGCTTTGATCAGACTTCGGACTTATGATATCAAACTTTTTTGTCTATGATCTGAGATTGTTGGTTAAAGATGTGAAACAGTTAGTTTGAAATCTCATTATTGATCTATGTATGTTATTGGTTATGATTAGACTGTTCATCTGCAATATCAAACTTTTTACTCTGAATTTGGATTCTGTTGTGACAGAGAAAATCAAAGAAGGCACTGGTTGCTTTCAAAGATTGTACTCTGAATTTTGATTCTCCTGTAATGAAGAAAATAAAGAAAATCAAAGGAGACGCTGATCGTTTTCCAAGACAGCAGTAACGTTTTTAAAGTCTCCGTTGTCATGGTAAGAACTGGATTAGTAAAACAAACTGTATAAAATAACAAAAACAAACAGCTTGGTCCAAGATGAAGAAACGCCGTGTAAAGGTTCACCAGATACGTCAGTGAACATCCTGAAAAAAAGTCCAAGCACATACTGCTGTAAAAAAAACACCATAAGACCAATGAAAAGGCTTCTTAGAAACATATACACGAACAACAATGGGCGAGATCTTAACCAAATAAAAAAAGAACTGATCGCTGATTTTGGTAGTTTTGAAAGTTTCGAATACAGAATTGCAAGTAGTGATGCAATGGCTTTTGGCGCATGATATCAGACGCTTGTTAACGAAGTGACATGCTTGGCGTACCATATGAGATTGGTGTTGTATGATGACAGAGGTCTTGACGTCAGACTCGGGGGCGGGGGGGGGGGGGGGAGGCGGGCACTTAGATACAAATTGATTACCATGCGTGTCTGTGACGTTTTAGAAAGACCCCTAAACTAGGAGTGAATTTCTATAAGAAACCCATGTTTGAGGCAAAACCAGAGAACTGAATGAAAATTATCCTCCCCACCTCCCTTTTCACGAAATTGGCACTCCAAGCGGATCCCTTCTGACGTCTAAATTACACATCTTTTTCCGCGCTTTTTGGACAAGCATGGTAATATATATGATATAGTGCCCCCCCTGACCCCAGGGTCAGAATGTTAATGTGTTTAGCCTGGGTTTTTCTGTGTCAATCGTTTGCTTTTTGGCGTCACAGGGATCGTTTTCAAGATCCAGAAGACATGCACTGTATAAAATTATAACGTGTATAACTGTATACATATCCATATAGCGACTACTTTTTCTGGTAACAGAGCGTTGTTGTTCTACAGCCAACCTCTGTGGCGGTTCGGTCTGTTGGGTATAACACCTTTTTACTCCGCAGACCCACCTGGGATATCGCGAAAATAGTACTCATAAAACTTTTTAAAATATCCATCTGCTCTGTAATGATACGTAACAGATAGAACTCAGCAGAGGTCAGCTATTTTATAACAACGGGGGCATCCTTTGATGTACTCACTGTTGAGAATCGAGAGTACCATGCGATACTGGTGTACTCAAATAACGCTGAAAAAATCTGAACTTGGCTTAAAACACAAGAATGGTTTAAATCGGTAATTGCACTGCCCAAACATTGCGGATATCGGTGAACAAGTGAAAAAACCACACCACGGTGTTTTAAAGCAAATTCTCCGGTATGTAATTTGGCTGCTGAAGGATGTGGCTGTAAAAATAAGCCGCTATGGAATTAAGCGTATTCAGCTGTTTAAGCATTGCGTATACGCCTCTCTATTAGCATTGCATATTATTGTGTTAGATCTTACGAAGATCTTACGAAGACGTTCTTCATATGAAAATGTTTACTATTTCAGCATTTGTATCACGTGACCATTTACTGCTATGCGATTGGACATCACATCATGGGCCCCCCTTTCAAACAGCAGTTTACTGCATAATAATGAAACACCAATAAATCATATGATATCTGAATTATTTATTTATCAAAAAAAGGTAACATATGAAAAGGGAGAAAAAAAGCAGTAAACAGAGTATCACGTTATCGCACACAGTCGCCAGGTGTTTGTTTACTTATGCTAATGAATACCTACTAATTATGCAAATTACTTCCCGTATACTTTCTGAAATAAAATCATTATTTCTTTGTACTTACTCACGCATAGAAACTTGTAACAAATGTCAAAATACAAATAAGTGTTTACACAGAATTCTTTCACGATATTTATCACAATGCATGTTCAGTTTAACTGGGTTTGCTATAATTAGCACCCATACTGCTCTGACATAAATAATTTCGACTCAGGAATATTATATATCAGCAACAATGCTCTTACTATTACTCAGTCACAAAAATCAATTACTATTACAGGAAATAGAATAAAGCCAAAAATATTAATTAATCATATATTTTATATTTATCAATACATATTTAATTCATATCGCAATAAATAAATATTTATAGTACGCTTTTTATAAAGGACAAGTAACATTTTTTGTTATGTTTGGTGTGACTTCCATTTAAAACAGAAATATTTACACCTTTTTATTTTACACATCAAAACAGGATTGGAAGAAGTTAACGAAACTCGAGCTTAACAAATTTTCATTCTGACAATTTTTGTTTGTTTATTATTTTATTTTATTTATTATGCTTTCAGTTTTGCCCCTTACTCGTGAAAGTAGGCAAAAAAAATCTTGTCTATGGAGAAACTTCTTAAAATACAGAAAACAATCGAAAAAAACCTCGTCAACTAATACCTTTTGAAAACCTGTTCTTTTCGCCAACTTGCTGACTGTTGCAGAAACAGAACAGGCTTAATAATATTGTCACTGGGCGCGGGAGGGCGTGGAGGGGGGGTTATATGTGTTACTATGCGTGTTCAAAAAAGAAGGGCGGGGTGGTAATTTTGAAGCCAAATGAGGTGAGCACGCAGTGTCAATTTCGTAAATAAAAGGGGGCGGGGGCGGGGTAGTTTTTATTCAGTACTCCGCATTTCGTACGAAAAGGAAGCTGTACTCCGCGTTTGCTTTAAAAGGGGGTATTTTTTTCAAAATTAGCACTCCGCGTTTAGGAGTCGTTTTAAAACAGTAGTGCCAACGCATGACAACCAGTTGGCAAGTGGCTATGTACCCCCTCCCTCTCCCGGAACAATGTCAAAGAAAGCTGTAATTAAGTAATTGTCTATTTTTGTTACATACATTATTGTGCTACAAAGTTCTACAACAGCGTTTCTTAGAAAGATAACAAACTCTGAATGTCTTTTTCTACAAGAGAGATTCGAATGTATAAAAAATTTATTTAAGAAATTAAAATTATAAAAATACAAGATAAGTCAAACCATATACATAAATAAATTCATGAAGTTTTTTTTTAAACTTAATTCAATCGATATTTATGCTGTTCAATAAATGCTCCAAATATGCTATGTCTAAAATATTTACCCACCCCTCCCATCCCTCCCTCAATCCAATTTACGAACTGTTTTTCTTTCTTACTGGGATAAATGCTGAAATCTGATTGGTCGAATCATAAGCAGATTTTTTGTGCTTACTGGAAGGTAAAATCGATAGTTATTGCAGTTTATTTGCAATCAAAACATGAATTTCCGCATATGTAACAAAAACATAATGTTGACCTATTTCGCGTCAACAAGTAAACAGAGTAATGACCAGCAAGAAAATGTTGACTTCAAATCAAACATTTTTTTACTGGTCAACATTTTCTTACTGGTCAACATTTTCTTACGAGAAGCCAAACCAATACCTGTTAATTATCTTTCTAATTAAACTAAAAATCCATCGAAGTTTCTAATTTACCCTCAATAATTTCAAAATTCTGCTACATACTGAAGATTAAACAGAGTAAAAAATCTAATTTACAGTAAATGAGATTAATTCCTTTGAGATCGTTTAAAAAACGCGACGTCATAGTCTTTTTTGTAACATTAAAGAAACAGTTTTGCATAACAAGGGTAAACAGAAACTTTTACACACCACAAATGTGTTGTCATGAGAAAAAATATATATATATTATGGAATTATGACAAGAAAAATACTAAATATGACTTTTTTTCCATTGACAGTAAAGTTGTGGAAGAAAGGGTGAAGAATGAAGAGCAAAACACAAAATGAATAACTCAATTTAAAATCTGCAAACATTGGTGCTAACTTCTTCACAATTTTTAATACACAAAAATGAGTTTTCCAGGGTGGAAGCTACTCGAAAAGGGATGTTGGAGAGGTTGGGTTTTGACGATTCACGTATTTACCGAAATTTATACAATTTTACAAAAATTTCACCATTACGGCATATTTTTGTCATTTGCGAAAAAGCAAAGTCCAGGGGGAGAAGCACATAAGAAACTTTCGATTAAAAGTTTCTAACTATTTGAAAAAGACAGAGAAATGAATCGTTTGACAATTCACTTATTTACTACCATTTATTCCAGTTTTTGCCAAAGTTCCGCCATTTCGGCAATTTCTTGGCGAACCGCGGAATGAAAATAATAGCCGTGGTAGGCGAACCCCTGGGGAACATCCCTGCGTAACATCTAAACGATTGGAATAAAACTGTAGGAGGAGTAGCATTTTAAAAATGGGCAAATAGTGCCGTCATTTTGTCCGTTTTTCGTCAATCGTCAAAAATGTAATAGCCAGGTGGGGGCCACCCAGGGAACATTCCTGCGTAATATCAAAACGATTGGAGCAAAACTGTAGGAGCAGTATTTTAAAGAAAAAGTTTAACATACACATACATTCAAGCCCCTATAGTGATACGACTAACCCAGTCCGACGAAGTCGGCTGGGTTAAAAAGTTGGCTGCTATGTGCGAATACTCGTAGTCACGGAGAACAAGGTTTGGGCGAGGGTGGAGGGGGAAGGGGAGGGGGAGGGGGAGGCTTGCTGGCGTCTAACTTTCGCTCTCCCGCCCCCACGCTCTCTCTCTCTCTCTCTCTCTCTCTCTCTCTCTCTCTTTCAATCTCTCTCTCTTCTTGATAGCGGAAATTCAATTAAAGTACAGCCGGGGTTGGGGGTGGAGGATACTGAGTTTTTTCCAGGAAAAAATACAGACAGAAATGTTACAGATTTTGAGGTGAAATTGAAACACACATGTACAGCAACCCACCCACCCTCCCCCCCCCAAAAAAAAACTACCCATACCTGTAAATGCAGTCATCCAATGCCTACCTCAATTGCAATTAACTTCAATCGCATTCACAAGGCGTCATCAATGAACACCAAAAAGAAGCTGAATACACATCAGTGAAAAATAAAACAACAACGCAAAGTTTGTCCGAGTGTACTTTTTCTAAACATTCAAACGCTTTAACTAGATTGTGGTGTGTAAAAATCTGTAAATTGTACATCAAATACCAGTAATAACACAGTACATTATCTGCTATCTACTAAGATAAATGCTCAACAAGATTTTATTCTTTTGAGCAAAACCAAAAATGTTTCAAATAACATCAAAGAAAGTGAAACTAAGCCATCATTTTTTTCGCAGTTGACAGTTCAGTTCTAAAAAAACCTAGATCACATTCTTTCCAACACACTGACGTCACAAGAGCAGATCAACCAATCAGGCAAAAGAACTTCTTCCGGCAACCATTTTTTTTTTTTTTGGGGGGGGGAGTAGTGCAGAAATTTATTTTTATCACTCTTTCTTTGCAAATCTGTGAGAAAATTTCTCCTTTTATCCGCATATTAAAGCCAATTTCCTGTTACTGATGACTTCTCACAGATGACCCTCTTTCGGGTTATATTTTTAAATTTTGTCTTTTTGTTATGGTATAGGACAGTGAAAAATACTCCAATTATCGCTAATTTTGTCCCCCCCCCCCCCTCCACCTTCTACCTCCGTCACATTCGGGTTTGGAATTTGACGGAGGTCAAGGAAATGTGTTGGAAAGAATGCCCGCTAATTTTCACATTAAAATCGTACGACTAAACCGCATGGAAAACAGATAACTGCGGCTAACAGCAAATAATTGTTCTGATTCGGTCACAAAAGTCACAATCCTGTGACCAATACACACAAATGCATAGACAAACCAGTAACAAAATGTACATAGCAACTGTAAAAAAATTCAGTCTGTTACGCGTCTTGAATTCGACCCCCCTCCCCCTCCCTCCCTCCCCCCCTCCCCCCCCCCCACTCCCATAATTTTTGTTTATAACCCAAAGGGCAAAAGTAAATAGAAGCGTGTATGAATACGGGTCCATAAAAATTTACAGAATTAAATTAAAGGCAAAGAAAAAAAAACAGCAAGTTTGTGTATAAATAACAGGTGAATTAGTTCCCAGACAACTCTTAAAAAAAGATATGGTTGGATTATATGGTTGGATTATATGGTTGGATTATAACTCTTGTAACTTTTGTCATCCTGTTCTACTCCAGACTCTGTGGTGAATTTGATGGCGTTTCCTGTTTGCTATTAATACCCCTCCCTCCCTTCAACCTGCGCCCCATCTCCCCCCCCATCCATCCGTATTGCGTATTTCCGGATTTCGGGAGTCATAGCGTACACATCTAACCATGGCGATCGACTGGGTGGTGGGGGTGGGGGGGGGAGGGTTAGGGGTGGGGGTTACTTGACTAGGCATTAATCGTTGTTGTCCAAAAACCAACCTCTACAGCCTGTTGTATACCGGACCTTTTTGTTCCGTCGAACCGACTTGGGATCTCCTGAAAATAGTACCCATATTGCAATACACGAGCTACTTTTTGAAATCTATCCGCTATGTACTTATTTATAAAACAGACGGATTGCTCCAGAGGTCAGATGTTAAAAAACAACAACGCATTAGTTAGCGCCAAATGTCAGGAAATTTTCGGCGTAGGCATAAATATCTTTTGTTTCGTAAAAGCAAAAATTGAAATTGTTTCGAACGTGTTTCTGAGTTCGTTTTCGTCAGAATGCGGATTAATCCGCAGCACGAAAAAGAAGCATAAATGTATAAACTTTGTAAACTGGTCGATGGAGGAATTTATTTAGGTGAGTCCGCTTAAAAAAATATGAATTTGCACAAAGAAGCAACACATGAGGTATTAATACAATAAGTAAACAAAAAAATGCGTCCACATAAATATTTATGAAAATAACCGCGAATGCGAAGATCGGGGGGTCCGTTCACTTAACCTCATCGTTTCAAGTGTCGTCCAATCAGAATGTCTGAGACAAACATGTTAACGGAAATGTCATTGGCTAACACCTGACGTCATCAGGCAAAATGAACACGTCCTGAAGACAGAGGAACTGAGTCAAGGAGAAAACGCGATTCTTATCACGTCACACCCTGTTTATGTCAAAGTATCCTGAGTTATCGCAAGGTATTAAGATCCAGGATGAATCAAAATTACGTTTTCTTTTAAACTGTTATTCTTATTGGTTAACTGAATATCTTATCTCTTATTTCGTATATTTAATGTGTGTAATCTGTGGTTGGTTACATGGCTGATGCAAGACGCTTCCTGATTGGTTACATAGATGACGTGCTCTTCTCTGATTGGTTGAGCTTTAGTTTGATGTCCTTGACCCCCTGCTGTATTCTTTTTGCATGTCCTAATTTTGTCACTCCAAGCTCCTAAGAACAGTAAATAAAACTTTCATCGATCACATAAAAATAGTTCAATGGTCACATGCATTATTAAATATATTAAATATATTATATTAATTTCCGTAGTCACATGAAATTATTACTTTCCGTGGTCACGTAAAATTATTACCTCCAGCGGCCAACGGAAATTAGTATTCGCCAAAAAAAAAAAAAACAAAGATCGGTAAAATATCACATTTATAGAATAAATTTCTTAATGTAGCATATTGCCCTCTTTTCTTACCAATTTTTGTTTTCGTAAAAATAAGTCTTGTTTATGCAAAGGCGGAATAGTCGAGTTTTTGGAGTATTTTTCCTTTCAATTATTTATATTTATTGATTGGTTTTTACCTTGAGATCGCTTCTGCCGAGGGTGAGTAACTCTTGCCCTCTGATGTCATGTGTAATGAACTCCTGCTTGTAATCTCCGAGCCCGATGCTCTCGAGCCACAGGGCGACATCTTGCGGGCCCCAAGGTGAATGTGCAACACTGCAACATTTAGAAGACACACCTGGTCAATCTGTGCTTGGGTGAGGGTGAGAGAGAGGGAGAGAGAGAGAGAGAGAGGGGGGCTGGAGGGAGGGGAAGGAGGCAGGGAGGGTAGAGGACGAGGGAGGCGGGGCTGGAAGTGGACCACCCAGCATTCGGGCCGCTGTGCTTGGGTGAACGTGACAGAGAGAAGGGAGAGGGGGAGGAAAGGGAGGGAGGACGGAGGACGAGGGAGTCCGGAAGTGAGCCACCCACCGTTCGGACCGCTGTGTTTGGGTGAGTGTGACAGAGGGAGGGAGGGAGGGAGGGAGGGAGGGAGGGAGGGAGGGAGGGAGGGAGGGAGGGAGGGAGGGAGGGAGGGAGGGAGGGGGAGGGAGGGAGGGAGGGAGGGTTGAGAGGAAGGTGGAGGGGGAGGGGAGGGTGGAGGACGGGGGAGGCCGGAAGTGGACCACCCACCGTTCGGGCCGCTCTGCTTGGAAGAGGATGAGAGAGAGAGAGAGAGCGAGGGGAGAGGGGGGAAGAGAGGGAGGGTGGAGGAGGGACACCGGAAGTGAGCCACCCAGCGTTCGGGCCGCTGTGCTTGGGTCAGTGTGACAACGGAGGGAGGGGGGAGGGAGGGAGGGAGGGAGGGAGGGAGAGGGGGAGGGAGGGAGGGTGGAGAGGAAGGTGGAGGGGGAGGGGAGGGTAGAGGACGGGGGAGACCGGAAGTGGATCACCCACCGTTCGGACCGCTCTGCTTGGGATCTTTGTCCTTGTCCTTCTTGCCCTTCAGGAACCGGCTCATCAGGCGAAACTTGCGCTTCTCCTTCTGCTTGTGCTGCAGATCCTGACAATAAAATCACAGATCTTGATAATCAAAATCACAGAACCTGATAACCAAAATCACAGATCCTGATAATCAAAATTACAGATCCTGATAATCAAAATCACACATCCTGATAACCAAAATCACAGATCCTGATAACCAAAATCACAGATCCTGATAATCAAAATCACACATCCTGATAATCAAAATCACAGATTCTGATAACCAAATCACAGATTCTGATAATAAAAATCCCAGATCCTGACAAAAAATCACAGTGCCTGATTCAAGAAATAGAAAATATTACACAGGGTTTCCACGTAAAATAAATTTTCCTGACTTTTCTGACCAATGAAAGCGCGATATATATGTCTATAAGTGTCTAATATGTGAGAAAAGACACTAAAAAAGGCACTAAAAGTACTTTTTGGACAGTCTCAGTTGAGTATGAGTTTGAGCTAAGTTATTGAATACGGTCGTTGATTTTTCCTTTGTTCATTGCCGTCAAGTAGACGCCTTTTCATTAAGCGCTCATGCACAATGGACATTTGTCGGTTCGAAAGGGGTTCATTATATTGCTGTACAACTATTTATGACCAATGTAGAAGATTAGCAGAACGCTCGATATGGTGTTCACAAAACCAAGTTTGTAGGGGAAATCCCATGTAAAATTTCAAAGTCCTGCAGTGACCTTGAACAACCACACAAGGTCACCAAAACTTAATCAGCTCGAGAACACTATATATAAAAGCTAGATACCAGATTTGACTGAAATCTGATTGGTAGATCTTGAGATATGGTGTTCATAATCCCGGCTTGACGCACAGAATGACGGACGGACAGACGGACCAGTCAGAAAACATGATGCCCCTAATGACTTTAGTCAGGTCGGGGGCATAAAAAACTAGAGCAGTGTGCATAGCCCACATATTCCCCACAGCTCCCCTCCCTCCCCCCATCCCCATCAGTTAAACACGGCCATCAACAGTCAATCAAGAGCTGAAATTTTCTAAGTCCAGCTGGTCCATTTTCCTTGGACGAACCTGGTCCATTTACAATACCGATCTGTGTTTGTTCCCATAGAAGCTACATACCAAGTTTCATTAATATTCTTGCAGCAGTTTTTAACTTATCGTATTAACAAGCTCTTGATGACCTACCGACCGACCGACACGCATATATCCCCCCCCTGTGGGGAATAAAAGAGGGGAAGGGGGGAGGTGTCAGACGCCAGCGAACATCCTTCCCTCCTCCTCCAGGTCCCTGGATCCGCCCCTTGGATCCACCCCCCTGGGGTTTAAAACATTTTGTTGGCACCTGTCCAGAAATGGCATGGAAATGCGGCAGTCCACCGATCTCATACACGGTCTTCATCTCGCTCTCCATCCTGTTCAGAGCACTGTTGAGCTTCTCTTCGACTTCACTGCTTAACCGCTACATAAAACAACAACAACAACAACATCTCGTTAAAAGTAGAGCGATCGGAGACCGTAATATTTCAACCCCCCCCCCTCCTCCCATCCCTACCCGTGGGCCCGCCCCCCATCCTCCCAGCAAACTAAGATGATAATTACTTACAGAAGCATTAACTAATCCCCCCCCCCGCCTCCCCCCTCCCCTGCTGAGCAAACCAAACTACATGGTAAAATGATAGAAAACGCTTCAAAGGACCTTAATCGGCAGAGGTTATACAACTTTTTATATATTAACTTAGAAAATCAGGGGGAAGAGACGGAGTGACGGTATGGACGAAAGAAAGATCTATACAGTGAGTGAGAGAGAGAGAGAGAGAGAGAGAGAGAGGAAGGAAGGAGAGAGAGAGAGAGAGAGAGAGAGAGAGGCGTATAGACTGAATGCATAGGCGTAGCCACCGGGGAAGGGGGGGGGGGCTCAGCCAACTGACTTTTCAGAGTGGGGGGCATAGTATCCCTCGCCCCCCCCCCCGTTGTAAAAACGTGGCTACGCTAATGGAATGACACACAGACTGACAAGGCGAGAGAGACAAAAAAATGCCAGGGACACCAGAAAATTGGGACTTACACAAGAAAATGCTTTCTCTTGTAGGAACAGATTCGCTTCGTTGTACAGAGTCCTTACTGAACTAACGAGGTCCGACACTTGTGTTCTAATGGCCGGCTGAAAAATAAACAAACAAACAAACAATACAATAAATTTATTTTTTAAAAATTAGAACGTTTTTTCACAGGTGATTTCTCCTGTTGAGAGCTGCGTTATTTACACAATGTGGTGTCTAGAACACTTGGCATGGACAAATATTACTGCGTAAGTCTGAAAGTGGTGTGTAAAAATGTGATAATTTCCTAAAGAGAAAAAAAATATAATTAAGAAATAAAACTAGGAAATATGATCCGAAAGAAATGGGAACAGGACAATTCCCCCCCCCCCCAGACAATTCCCCCCAGACAATTCCCCCCCGACAATTCCCCCCCCGAACATTTCCCCCCGTAGGACAATTCCCCCCGAGGACTATTCCCCCCCTTTACCTCCAAATGTTTTTTTTTACAAATTATTGCCCTTTTGAAATGTCCTTTCATCTTGTAATTGCACTTTTCAAATCTGTTGCTTTGCCTTTCATGCACTCAATTGAAATTACACAATCAGTATAGGGAGTGTTTGATCCTTATAATTGCAGTAAGTTCAAATACAGTAAAACCCCGGATATGGACACCCCTCTATTATGGACACCCCTGAATTATGGACAGCATTTATCAGTCTGTTTTAAAACGCCATAGAGTTCTGTTATATCTGGACCCCTCTATTGTGGACACCCCTCTATTCAGAATTAGGGACACTCTTTTTACCCCGTAAGTACAGTTATACATTTAAAACAACCCCTCTATTGTGGACAGTCAAATTGCTGTCCATATGTTGTACGTTGTGTAAACAACCCCTATCAGCTTCTTACTAGGTGGTGTTTGTTTTTTCGCTATTGTTATCTGTGGGTTATGAGTACATTACATTGAACACAGTGCATGTAAAGACAATCGGGCTTAAAGATGTGTGCTTAAGGGAGAAGCTTTATACTAATAAACCCTATTGACATGTGCTCTGTCTTTTAAAATTCGTATACAAGAACAAGTAATTCATTGCCTTTATACTCAGTTAAGATTTTATACAAGGTGTTAAGTATGAATATTGGTGATGTGAAAAGAAAACGAACGAACTTTCGCTATCTGATAAACTTAAAATAATCAAAGCTAGTGATGGAAAAAGTGTAAAAAAAAGCCAAAGATTTTAGTTGTAGTTGTCAAATAGAACAGGACCTCGAAATTAGGGACACCCCGCTATTAGGGACAAAGTTCTTTAGTCACTTTTTGTCCCTAATAGCGGGGTTTCACTGTATGTTGAAATGAGAGATACCTGGTTGTTTTATTCTTGTTTTGGCATTCAAAGTAAAATAACAATAAAAATTTAAGTGGAGGGGGGGGAATAGTCCTCGGGGGGAATTGTCCTACGGGGGAATTGTTCGGGGGGGGGAATTGTCGGGGGGGAGTTGACTGGGGGGAATTGTCTGGGGGGGAATTGTCCTAGACCCGAAAGAAATATTCATGTAAGCATTCGGCTGAAACTTAATATAAAAATTATAATAATAAGTAAAATAAGGCAAAAGGCTTGCGCTTCCATTAATGGAATCTAGAATTCTTTATTTATGTTGGTCATTAATGCACTGGCTTTATATATGTCTGTAGTTCAATCACACGTACATTATGCTTAAGTGAAAACACAGACATCCTGAAATAAAGCGTTACATGCTAAAAGCCAACAACGATAACAAAATATTTTAATATTTCAGTCCAAATCTCACCTTGCCTGTGGCCAAATCATGTATAAAATAGAATTTTCGGCAAAATAATTTAAATCCAGTTTATGAGAAGAATATGGTGTGTTGACTCTCAGTCTGTCCATACATTAAGTTATATTTTACACACCATAGTCTATGTTTATGTGGCTGATTGAGGATATGGTCGAATTTCTTTCATTAACATATATATTTGAAGCATTAATTTTACACACCATAATTTGGTTTTATGGTGGACTAAGAATATTATGTCATATTCTTTGTTTAACCACAGTAGCTAAAAAACAAATAAATAAAAATGAACTTTCACATGTAAACTTTGACATATATTACCCACGAATCTTCGTTTGGATAATTTATGCACATCAAACCGCACAAGATGAATTTGTAGAAAAAAACAAAGAAAGAGAAAGAGAGAGAGAGAGAGAGGGAGAGAGGGGGACAGCAGGCGAATCGTAGTGATTATACGATATAACAATACAACATCAGTTTTTTTAACGACACCTAGTGATCATGAATTTAAACCTGAGTGTTTTCTTCAACTGGAGCCTGTTAATAAAAAAGATCGCATTTTTCTTCTTTTTTTTTCTTCTTTTGCTATTTATTTATTATTTTCTTTTTATATATTTTCTCCCCTAAATAGAAGCATTCAGAAATGAATTCAAACCGTATCAAAATTTATATCCAAAATGTAATTATTCAATTTACTAAAATCAAAATTACTACCCAAAATTACGACTAAAACTGGTCATACACTATTGTGAAAAAAATGAGATAAGTTATTGTTGAAAAAGGCAATGAAATAATAGGAAAAAAAGCTAAGCTACAAAACATTGGAGGAATTACTTCGGGATTTGTGGGAAATACAAAATGGCGGCGCTTACTTCCGCTAGTCTGCCTGCTGGGTAAAGACGCTCTAAGAATTCAGACGCTTGCGTTGCTAAAGGCATGAGTTCCTGCTCCGCTGTACTGTGGTAAATACACGTCATCTTGACGCTGCAAGTACACAAAGTACACAAACGGATAAGTACACCTGAAACACATAACCCAGCAAACATTAAGACGTCAGAATGACGTCGGGTCGACGTCGTGACCCGACGTTTCCGACGTCGGACTGACGTGCCGGTTTTGGTTGTATATGAAATGGAACCGACGTCGGGTTTTCAACGTCAGAATGACGTCGGGTTCCGACCTAAATCCGACGTCGGAATTAAGTCGGTTTTAGGTTGTATATGAGATTGGAACCGACGTCGGATTCCGACCTGAAACTGACTAGAGTTATATTATTAATAGATAAATAATCATTCAACTGCTGCTGTGAAATACATGCGAAAGAATTTTCCATGTAAATTTTTACAATCTAGGAAGAAAAATACCGACGCGCCATCAAAATTCTAAAATTTCCACGTAAAAATTACGTTTTTTCTTCCTCTTTTTGAAAATGACTTCTATTTCCGGTGAGCGATAATAAATATTCATCGCTTTTTGGTCGTTTTTGCAACGTCGGAATGACGTCAGAAAACCGACGTCGCTTCGACGTCGGTATATAGTCGGGTGTGGGGGAATAGATCAGAATAAGGTTGTGAAGTCGTTGCGACCAAAATCCAACCTTTTTTCAAGCAAAAAAGACGTCGGTTGTTTGCTGGGAAGGTTCAGCGCGTACTTTACTGGTAATGTCACGAGTAACCCCCGTGCGTGCCCATGACTTTTTAAAACGGTCCCATTAACGCGGAATGCTAAGCTTAAAGTAATTACCCCCCCCCCTTTTTTTAACAAAACGCGGAAAGCAGTTTTGAAGAACCTCCTTTTTATGTGAAACGCGGAGGACTGAAAAGCCTTTTCTTAAGAAATGAGAACTCCGCGCGGTCCGCGCCTGGCCTCGAAATAACTCCCCGCTCTTTCTCCGGGAAAGCCCGAGTGACCCCTCCCCCCTCCAAACCCGAGGAGTAACCCAAATGGTGCTCGCTCCCGAAAACAAACTAATAATGAACTTTAAAAAAAAACTTAGTTGAACTTCCTTATGACAGACGCTTATAACGACAATATCAGCTCATAAAGGAATATACACCCCCTCCTCCCTCCGTCACATTGAACCGACACCCCCCTCCCCCCTCAACACCCTATCCGTAACCGCCCTCCAGCCCCCTCCCCCTCTCCACTCCCCCCTCCCCGCTTTTTCTCTTTTGCTCCCGCCTTATGATGAGCGATTTATTGGTCTCACCGCCTCCTCCAACCCCTCCTCCCCCAACCCCCCCACCCCCTCCTGGTTTTCCTATTTTGTAAACCTCCACGAACGAGTCTCGACCTCACTACCGCACATCTCACCCCCGTCCCCTCCCCCAAATCCTCAGCCCCTCCCCCTCACGCCCTACCACCCTTCATAAGGAATGCAGTATACGCGTCTCCCCCCTCACTACCCCATACTTCAACCTCGCCCCCCATTCGACCACTTCACCCCATCCCTCTCCCCCCTCACCTCTTGATGTTTGGGACACACGGGCCCGCCTCACCTCCTGCCCCCTCCCTCCCCCCTCACCCCCTCCCCTCCCCCTCCCCCTCCCCTCACCTCTTGATGAGCGTCTCCCCCTCCCCAGCACGTGATTTTTGGGATACACGGGCCCTCCTCACCCCCCTGCCCCGCCCCTTCCCTCCCCCCTCACCCCCTCCCTCCCCCCGCCCTCACCTCTTGATGAGCGTCTCCGTAGCCTCCACGAACGAGTGCAGTATCTGCGTCTCCCCCTCACTGAGCACGTGATGTTTGGGACACACCGGCTTCTCGAGTTTCTGTTTCTCAGTCCACGCCTTAAGCGCCTCTTCAAACACCTGGCCCATTAAAAAGATATATTTTGTACCTCAGTGAAAACCCTTACCACCTGTTTTATATTGAATTTATCTCTTTTTTTAATGTTACTTCTTTTCATATATAATTGATTATAACATGTGTGCTCCGTTTATGTTTTCTTCCAGCCTTTTCTTCTTCTTCTTCTTCTTCTTCTTCTTCTTCTTCTTCTTCTTCTTCTTCTTTCTTCTTCTTCTTCTTCCTGGCAACGCTCAATCCGCTGATATTTTTGCACGTGCCAAAACACACACACACACCAAAAAAAAAACAAAAAACAAAAAAAAAACAAACAAACAAAAAAACAATGGATTGTAAAGTAATGAGGTTTACTCAGAATTTCACTTTTCTTTTCAAGCACAACAAAATCCAGGGTGTGTAAATATCGTATTTTCATGCCAGTTTTCTTTCTTTTTTTTTTATTAGTTTTTTTTTCGCGTTTCACGCACCTTATCCCTTGTGAGCATTTGAGCACGGTTTTTATGAGCAATGCGGATATACCCCGGGGGTTGCGTCCACGCCTCCCCGTCCACCTGCACCGGCACTCCCTCCTCCCCCAGTATTGTTATTTTCACGCTCCGACACTGTAGAAACACAATTGTGGTGTGTAAAATTACTGCAATGTGGTGTGTAAAATTACTGCAATGTGGTGTGTCAAATTACTGCAATGTCGTGTGTAAAACCATTGTAATGTGGTGTGTAAAAGGTGTGTAAAGTTATTGCAATGTGGTGTGTAAAAATATTTGTATGTTACTCTTTTTCTTATTACTATTATTATTATTATTATTATTATTATTCTTATTTATATTATTAATATTATCATCATCATCATCATCATCATCATTATTATTAGTATTATTATTATTATTATCATTTTTATTGATAAATAAATTGATGTCATATTTATACCTGAGCAATGCGATGGTGATAGAGATTGAAGACACGTGACAGCCCGAGCTGAGCACTCCCAAACACAGCCACCACCTCCAGGATCTTGTCGTCCACCGAGGGCTTGATGAAGTTCTCTTCCGCCTTGTTACCCCCGCCCCAGAAATTAATCCCGCCCATGTAGCTGTGAAATAAGAAGAGAGAAGAAAAGGAGTTTTAAGACACGCACACACACACATACACGTGCAATCTTAATCGCGTGAAATATATGGTATGTAAAAGTTGTTGTAAAATAGCTGACCTCTGGTGAGATCTAGCTGTGATGTGTAAACACACATTTGAGGAGGACTGTTGTCGTGATATCCACAGGGGCCGACTCCGTTAACTGCTGCCTTAGCAACAAGTAACCGCATTCACAAAGTTAACTGTGTAGTTAACTGCTCCGTTAGCAGTCAAAACAGCAGGAAGTAAATTAATAAATTTAACCCAGTTAACGATTAAAATCTTGGAATGTTCAGTACGACTAGGACTTGCAAGTTGGGTAAGGAAACCCACCCCCCCAAACATCCCACCCAAAACCACGCCCCCTCCCCTCTCCCCCACCCCCTCCACCACCAGACAAACCACCCTGGAATGCTAAGTACGACCAGGCCTTGTGGTTTGGGTAGGGGTATCCTCACACCATCACCACAACCCCTCCCCCTCCCCACCCCCATCCTCCCACCCACAGCCACGCCCCCCCCCTCCATCACCAGACAAACCACCTTGGAATGTTGAGTACGACAAGGCCTTGCAGGTTGGGTAATGGAATCCGGACTCCGTCACACTCCAGCTGTACCCGCTGATCCAGATTCTTAAATGTCTTATGCACGATCTCCTTACTGCCGATCACCCCATACCTACGTGACATACAAGATGATAAGCAAATGCGAAACAAAATTACAGCACTTGACACTGCAACGAAAACGAATGTGAATCACAACGTACAATGCTCTCTCGCTATCTGTCTCTTGTTGCAGATTAGCAGGCATGAGATTTGGCGGGACTCTGTTGAGAAATAATATGGGAAATAATAAGGGCTTCTAGGTATCACAGTTCGATGTAACTAGATGCTCGAGAAGCATGAATCCGCCGGGTTCGCGCAAATTGTATACCTGATTATGATGTTCCTGTGAACAACTGTTCCAAAAAACACCATACAGCCTTGTGGTCAGTGAAGTAGAGGTTTGTAGAGCCAGTGGTACATGGTTGATTTGGTGTGAAGATAATAATCAATCCACCCACTAATGCGGCCTGTAGGCGCGTGAGAGCGATATGTGTTATGCTCATTCCTAATTCATTTCTTCCATTTTTTAAAGTTTTGTCATTTTGACAATTTTAGTCGGATCCGGTCGAATCCTGGTCACTGCACTGCGGGATACTTAGGAGCAGCCGTGGGTAAAATCTGAAATCAATCCACCCACTAATGCGGGCTGTAGGCGCGTGAGACTGATGTGTGTTATGCAAAGTCCTTATTCAGTGTCTGCAATTTTTTAAAGTTTTGCCATTTTGGCAATTTTGCTCGGATCCGGTAGAATCCTGGTAACTGCACTGCGGGATGCTTAGGAGCAGCCCTGGGTAAAATCTGAAATCAATCCACCCACTAATGCGGGCTGTAGGCGCGTGAGACTGAAATTGCACAGACGGACAGACGGACAGACGGACGGACAGACATACGGACAGAATGAAAACTATATCCGTCCGGTTCCCGGCGGATAATAAGCAGGTGAGTTTGGGGGAAAGGGGTGGGGGGGTTAGGGGACACTGAATATAAAGACATGAAGTAATAATAAGCCATCCTTGAAAAAAAAACAGGTCTTTGGTAATTTTATTAATTTCAAAGGCAATGATTGGGACATATTAGAAACAACAATGTACAGGGACATCGTAACCAGCCGAGATCTACTTTATCAAGTATCACAAGACAATTTAACAACTCATCACTAAAATTTTTAGAAGGCCAACATTTGGCCTCATCTTGTGATCAAATACAGTGGCCGAAAGAGAAGTTCCGCTCACATACCAACAGGGCGCATTCTCAGTGAGGACACAAAAGATGGACTCATGCTGACAGGAGGTGCATGATTACCATAAAATGGTAGGTGGTTTGTTTATTACGAATGATCGTTTCCGATACACATGTGGCTATAGATGTAGTTCTACTGTTGCATTTTCAGATCAATAGGTTTAAACCAATTTTATAGAACTGAATGGAAAATTTACAAGAAAAGCAAACTGGAAAATTACACTATTGAAATCCACGCTACGGAAGAAATTAAGCGGAGACCAAATCTCTAGTAATAAGACAATAAAAAAATCGGGACTTTCACCGAAAAGGTCCCAGCACAGCCGGAGCATCAATACAGTAGAGCTTCGTTAATTCGTCCTTGTCGAAACCAAGCTAAAAATTACGAAGTAACCGGGTGTAGTACGAATTAACCGAGGACGAATTAACGAGGGGCTCCTGTATATTCTAATTCGAGTTACAGATATGAGATAGCCAATGTATCTAAAAAAAAATAAAATCAGTATCAACCTGATAAACAAGTGGACTATGGAGTGATAATCTGACGCAACAATTCGAGAAGTTTTATTTTGACAACGCTGCGTGTTTTTTAGCACATAGAAAAGTGTATATAAAGTTTAAGACGAGACATTTATCTGTGAAGTCTGCGTTTTAAAAAATGCAAAATGTGTATGGTTTTGTGGACGACTGTTTGAAATTAAAACATATTCTGGCAGTTTGAATATTTTGTCAGGTCAACAGACTTGGTGGATTGGCTGGCTGACTGATTGATATTGATTGATTGATTGACTGAATGATAGGGTTAATTTATTGCTTTTACAGCTGTTCCATTATGGAGGAATATTTAAAGGAAAAAAGTGAATGCAATATCTGTTGGAATCGTTTCGTCGATCCTAAAATTCTACCCTGTCACCATACGGTTTGTGGCACATGCCTGGATAAAATCAAGACAAAATACTGGTACGGAACGGTTTCATGCCCATTCTGCAACTCCAGCTGTAATGTCAGCGAGATCAAGAATGATTTCAATACTACCCAACTCCTGGAAGCGCTGGATACAGACAAAAAGGGCGCCACTTCCGGTTTGACCACACAACGGCAGCTCCGGCAACACGTGAGTCAATTAAATCTTTTAAGACGTGAATTCGTTGGGCTTCACACCAAAATTAACAAGGATATTCAGGATTGTCGTGAAACTGAGGAGTCAGCTTTGCAAACTTTAAAACGATTACAAAAAGAGACTATGAAGGACATTGAACGCCGTTTCAATAAAGCGGAAAGGCGAATCAAAGAAAAATGCCAAGAACGAATCCAAGAAGTTGAACATATCCAGGGTTCGGTGAATGTTTCATCAGTTCTTGAAAAAATAAACGCTGAATTGGAATCATCAAAAGAAGAATTACGCAATGGGCCTGTCGAACTTCCAGCAACTGCGGAGAAATCGGTTACCATGGCTAAGAAAATTGCTGAAATAGGAGCCCCGCCCACATACGAACCGGGCGCATTCTCAATGAGTGTGCAAAAGCGTGACATGGGGAATCCACTCACGCTGACAGTAAATGGAAAAGAAGAGAACTATGGATCTGTGAGTGGCTTTTCTTCGCCTTTCATCAGGGAACATCGTCTCCGACATACAACAACAGGATTGCGGAGACCGCATTCGATTATGAGATTGCCAGATCAATAGGTTAAACCAGTTTTATTGAACTTTATGGAATCACTGTGTGCTTAAATTATGGTATGATAAAAAAACGAATATTTTATACATGAAACAATATCTTAACCAAGACTTTATATAGTTTACAACTAAATATGTACTAAGGTGTGTACACTCGCAAGATAAAGCGTCCTTTTTCCCAGCTGACCGCACCGGATGTTGAAAGTCCGTCGGCTATACCTACGTATGTACATAAACATTTTTACTTAAAATGCATCTTCTCCCTCAATTTTGATCGATTTGCTTTTAGATTTTGTATGAATGTACCCTAAGTGGTCCTTCTCTTGAAAAGTTACTTTCTTTGGCGATCCACCAAAAACTGGTTAAATAGCGGTATATTTTAATAATTTATTAGCCAATTTTTAAAATGCTTCTTCGAGTGCAATTTTGATCAAATTTTCCACGAATGTTAATTCCCCATGTACCCCTCTCTTGAATAATGTCTATTTGGTCCTTGTTTGAAATAAATACTTTTTTGGCGATCTTACACGCATTCTGATACCTAGTTGACTAGATTTCAGCTGGTCAAAATGTCCCTGGGCGAATATGAAAAAAATGTCTCCCTTTAATAACCAGTGTTTTTAATGTTTTTACAATGGTTTGCTCGAACTGTCTTCCAGCTGGTCACAATGTCCCTGGACTTGTTCTAAACTTTGACGATTATGGGACAAAAATGAAAAGAATAGTCAATGAATAAAGACTTACCACATCATATTTTTGGTGCGGCTGCGACATTTCTCCGGATGTTCTTCTCTTTTCGTGTTAAAATCAAGTGTAATTTTGGCGTCAACACCAATGCCAAAATAGTTGTTCATGCAGCACTTCTCGTCATAATTCTCCCTGAGGAAAAACACCGAAAATGGTGTGTAAAACAGACGTGTATTTTTATATCTTCTCTTTTTTTATGTATTATCTTATATCTGCATAACGATGTCTGTAAACAACTTATTTAGATATCCTGAAACAACCTAATGGAAACAGATTGTGGTGTGTAAAAATATGTCATGCTCACAAGAAGTGTTACGAAAATTAGAATGCCAAAATGGTCCAAAACGAATACGGCCCTAAACGAAAATGGCACAAAACGAAAACAGCCCAAAACGAAGACGACCCAGAAAGTTGGGAGAAAATCGCCCGGTTTTTTTTTTGTTTTTTTTGTTTGCAAAAGCAAGACAGAAAAATGCCAGTAGATGAAATAAAGAAAACGTCACCACAAGCACAAGTTTGTGCGGGGTTGGGACAAGTCAACCCACGACCGACTCAACCCACGACCAACTCAACCCACTTTGGTCAAGTCAACCCACCTTGTCACGGTCAACTCAACCCACCCTACATACCGACTCAACCCACCCTGAAAGTCAACTCAACCCACCCCAAAACCAACTCAACCCACCTGTGTTAAATCGTTCTAATATGAAAAATGGATATAAATCTTAATTTGAAACAGGTTTAGTTAAAATTCGAGAAAATTCGCAAACTTCTGATCTTCTCTGTAATCCATTGTCAATTTAAAATCACAGGAAACAGCTGAAGTGAAGAGGGGTCTTTCATTGTGTGTCATTAGGAATAACACGCTGAGTAAGGATTTAGTCTGATGTCGGGGTAGGGGGATTAGCATTACGGGTTGATTACAAATCGCAATTGGAATTAAGGCGTGTTCTCTGGTATTTTAAATGGCGAATAAACGCAAGATTTCAGTCGGGTGAGTTAATTGCAATTTACTCCGTAATATACTCTGTTGTAAAGTTTAACGGACTTTTCTTATTGGTTATTCATGATTAGTTTTGCAATGTTTTAACTATAACAGAATGGTCTGAAATTTTGTTTTTACCGGACGCATCGAGTGAACTTATGTGCAATCGTTATTATTTGGATAAAATTAATTAATCAAACCTTTAAAATGTCGCATATATGTACTAAATGTAAACAGGACTTGAAGCTTCGCCAGTAAATTGTAAAATGTGTGGATTGTTCTGGTTTGCAACAACGGATATGTGGATCCAGTATCTCACAAAGACAGTTTCTACACAACAATTTTGTGTAGAAACCAACGAAAGTGTAGGCACCAAATGTGTAGAAACCAACCGAAAGTCAAACTCTGGTGAAAAAGATCCCTATGAAAAGGATGTTTTTTATGGTGTGTAAAATGTGGATTTCGCAACATTTCCTTTGCAGTATTTCAGCAGCTTAAGAATGTTAATTTTTAGCTATTGACATTATATACGTATTTTTAACAACAAATAAAACTTGGTAGCAACTACAAATAAATAATATACATTTAGCATGTATGTACTACTGCATCAGTAAAATTACAAAGGTTTCGCCTCAAAAAATCGAATTTGTTACATAAATCATTGCTTTAGAGTACGTGTGTTTCTTTTATTTAGGCCTTAGGGTCAAGAGGTGAATATGGGAGTAATAAAATTAAAAAAAAAGGGGGTGGGTTGAGTTGACTTTCAGGGTGGGTTGAGTTGGTATGAAAAAGTGGGTTGACTTGACTTTCAGGGTGGGTTGAGTTTGCTAGGGTTGACTTGGTCGTGGGTTGACTTGACCCAAGACCGTTTGTGCAGTTAGATCCAGATTAGATTGAAGAGTGACTAAAGAAATATAGATGTAATTTGCTCGTGTACACATTTTATGTTTACTTTACTCCAGGTGATAGTGTATTGGTTCAAATGTTGTCAACAGAAAATTCAGGTCATTTTCCCCCGCCAAAATTTGGTCGTTTCCTCCCGCGTTTATAAAACGTGGACTGTTTTCTCCTGTGTTTATAATAAAAATGGGCTGTTTTCTCCTTTGTTTATAATAAAAGTGGGCCGTTTTCTCCTTTGTTTATAATAAAAGTGGGCCGTTCTGTCCAGCTTACACACCACAATATTTTTGGGCCATTTTCGCCTACATGAATTTGATCCTTTTTTTTCGATTTGGGCTGTTTTTTTCCCGATAAACGAAAATAAAACACATTTTAAACACCACAATCTAGTCTATTTTTAGATAGGATGAGGGTTATGAAGGAAATATATCCAAGTTATGTATTATCCAAGATATTTTACTTGTGCAGTTAACTTTTGTGAATGCAGCTTTGAAAGAAATATATTCAAGTTGTGTACTATCCGAGATACGTTCCCAGCAAACAACCGACGTCTTTTTTGGTTAAAAAAAGGTTGGATTTTGGTCGCAACGACTTCACAACCACATTCTGAATAAAATAAGGTTGTAAAATGGGTAGAATTACGTTACGGTCTACTTCCCCAAACCCGACTTTATTCCGGCGTCGAGGCGACGTCGGTTTCCTGACGTCATTCCGACGTTGCAAAAACGACCAAAAAGCCATGAACATTTGTAAAAAAATTACATGGAAAATGCTTTCTTTTATATTTCACAACATTATATTTCACACAGAATGATTAATTATCTATTAATTATATAACTTTAGATTCTATGTTTGCAAGACATGTCTAAGACTGGTCGTTTCAAGGTGGTAAACCCGACGTCAGTTTCAGGTCGGAATCCGACGTCGGTTCCAATTTCATATACAACCTAAAACCGACTTAATTCCGACGTTGGATTTAGGTCGGAACCCGACGTCATTCTGACGTTGAAAACCCGACTTCGGCTCCATTTCATATACAACCAAAACCTGCACGTCAGTCCGACGTCAGAAACGTCGGGTCACGACGTCGACGCGACGCCATTTTGACTTCTTAATGTTTGCTTGGTTATTTGTGCAGTTAGCTTTTGTGAATGCAGCTTTGAAAGAAATATATTCAAGTTGTGTACTTTCCGAGATGCGGTATTTGTGCAGTTAACTTTTTTTTAATACATCTTTTATATTTTGAGTGACGTCTCTGTTATTTCGAAAAGCGGCGCCCACGGGTGCAAAGCTTTTACAATGGTGCGCCCGAACAGATTTTCTTTACGCCCAGGATTATATTGGTATTTACATATTATAAAAAACACATTGGTACAAAAATACAGAAACATGAATATTTTAACGAATGTCATAAAAAAAACATGTTATTTTAGCGACCGCCTCCCATCCATTTTATAAACATGAGAGATGTGTTGTACAACAAATGCTGCTTTTACAACATCAACGTGCAAGGTCCCTCAAATATGGGCCAGGGCGCAATCTATTTTCAATCTTGCGCCCATTTTGTAAATGCTGTGCCCTGCCTGGGGCAAAGGTCTCAAAGCGTGGCGCCTGATTTGATTTTTTTGCGCCATTTGCCACAAGGCGCAGGCACATTACTGTACTTTCATATGTGTAGTTTGAAAAAGGAGAATTTAATAAAATATCCAAGACTGAATTTTTGGTTATTTATTGATTTTAATATTTTTATTATTATTATTATTATTATTTATATATATATATATATATATATATATATATATATATATATATATATATATACATATATATATATTGGTGCAAGGATATACTTCAACATACTCAACGAATCGTGGAAAATTACCTTCCCTACCACCCCCACCATAACCCCCTCTTACCACCACATCCGCTTTTCCATAGCCTACCCCTTCTCCCCCACCATCACCTTTCCCACTCCCCCGTCACCACTCCTCTCCCCACCACCATCCCCCTCCTCAGCCATCATCACCTCTCCTCCCTCCCACCAGCCCTTCCCCCTATCCCTCTCTCACCACCCCTCCCCCTCCCCCTCCCCATCAACACACCTCCCCCCACCACCACCCATGCCCCCAGTACCACCCCTTCCCCCTGCCTCATCACAACCCCTCCCTTCCCCCGTCACCCACACCCCCACCACCACCCCTCCCCCGTCACCAGTTCTTGCTTCAATATTTAATAACAGAGTATAAAATCACGTGAATGGCGTCCATAAATACATTCTACAGTGGCACTACTTACAGGTGCGCGTCTTCCTCCATGAACGGTGACGCGGCCGCGCACAGTGCGTCCGCGTTGGCCAGCAGTACTTGGCTGATCAAACTCCCGCCAACAAGCCCCGATAAACCAAATACTCCTGCGCCAAATAAATAAACACACAAACAAATAAATCAACAAATAAATAAACAAATAAATTAACAAATAAATCATTAAATAAAAACAAGATAAAGTAATTAAGTAATGAATTAATAAATTAATGAACTGATACATAATAACTAATTAATATGCGCATTTATCCTCGGTTACATACATAAGTATTTTACAGACATTAGTATTTTATTTTTATATTTTATATATCTTGTGCGCTCAGTTGCGTTGCTTAATGAGCGCAATATAAAAAACTAAATAATAATAATAATAATAATAATAATAGTCTAATAATAATAAATGTAACTTTCGGTGAGACGAATTAAGACTCACCCGGAAGTGGTGGGAAAATAAACAAACAAATAAACAAATAAATAATCAAATAAATAAACAAATAAATTGAAAAATAATTAACTAAGTAAAATTAGATAAAATAATTAAGCAATCAATGAATTAATTAATGAATTAATATATAATAATTATTAATCTGAGCAACTTTTCCCGGTTACAGACAGATAATTTCGGACTAACCGGAAGTGGCTGGAAAACCGGAACGCCAAGGATGGGAAATTCGATGTTAGTTGTGTCTTTCGCCGGACTTTTTTCTCTCTTTGTGTGTGATGAGATCTTGTGAAGCGTACTCAGTTTGCTAATCCGCCGTGAGAACGGGTGCGAGGGAGAAGTCGGTAAAACGGCCTTTGGTGATTTCGGAACGACGGCATCAAAAACTGAAAAAAAAAGTAAATCAAATGAGTGATTAAGAACAGGAGCGGGACGAGTTTGGGAGTGGGGGGTGGGGTGGGGGTCGCGGGTGGTGGTGGGGCGGTGGAAGGGGGAGGAGGGGGTGGGAGGGGGTTTTGGTTAGATTCAGGACACGAAACCCAAAACGGATCGAGGGCGTCAAAAACGCAAGAGTGGGTGAGTTTGGGGTGGGGGTTGGTAGGTGGGGGAGAGAAGGGGGCGGGATGGAGCTTACATTGGATTCAGTATAAAAAAACTATTAAAAAATATAATAAAAAAAAATTCGGGACGACGGCGTCAAAAAAAACGTAGATCAGTTGAGGGAATTAGGACAGAAGGGGGATGAGTTTGGGGTGGGGTTTGGCGGGTGGAAGGGAGGGGGCGGCGGAGGAAGAGGGGGCGGAATGCAGTTTAGGTTGAATTCAGTACAAGAAAACCAAACGTGAGGCTAAAGAATTTTACCATAATTTTATATTTAAAAAAGTAACAAAAAAATCAAAGATATTCTCGAAAATTATTGCATCACTCATTTTTTTATTTTATTTTTATTATTATTATTATTATTATTATTATTATTATTATTAATATTATTAAAATTAACTACGCCTGAATGGATTGAATAAAAAACTTCATGCTATTTTTTTCTTCATATTTCTTCTTTTTGTTTAATCGGGGCGGGGGGGGGGGGAGAGGAGTGCTAACTGCTTTTCTCAACCCCACACACACAGCTGCCTTGAAAGCACTTACATGTGCGCTTGGTTGCTGCTGCCTCGGGGGTGGTGGGGCTCAGGAAGTGAGGGGTGGGCAGGGGGCTGAGCCATCCCGGCGTTGTGCACGCACTAGCGTCACTATCCATCCCTTGACACCAGGTGGGCACTGTCAGTGACGTCATGGTCGTTGCCAAGGTGCTGGACCACGTTGGCAACGACAGCGTTGCCATGGTGGTTGCTAAGGTGTATGGCGAGACGGGGGAGGAGTAAAGGTCATCTCCGGCACCGGAAATCACAGACAAATTCTCTTCCGACGGAGCTACTGACAGCTAAAAAGCAAACGTCTTCCATTATAACATCCTGTTCTAACATTGTGGTGTGAAAAATACCGCTGTTATGAACAATTTCCATTGTAAAAAATAAAGGCTGATTTTGCAATGGATTTTACACACCATACTAACATTAATTTTTTCCGAATTAAAAAGAACATTTAGAAATAGCTTTTAAGAAATAATTCATACACAGAATTTATTATCAAGTGAAGATTTGTAATTTTTTTTAATTTCACTGATTTCGAATTTTAAGTTTTTAAGATAACTGCTCACCTCTCGTGGTGTAGAGGGTAAAAGAGAAGGCGAGCCTGAAATGGGCGATAATGGAATTTTTTCGCTCTCCTCATTCGTATTTCTCATAATGTGTCGCGGTGGAGATGGTCAAGGACTGATAAACCGGTCTTCGTTCGCGTAGCGTCGGAAATCTCGCCGGTGGAACCAGCAGCAAGTCCATTTCGCCATCTTCGGAACTTTGTTTTTGTCGACAATTTCCGTTATCGTCCGGGGAGCCTCGCTCGCGTAGCGTCGGAAATCTCGCCTGTGGAGCCCGAAGTAAGTCCATTTCGAGGGTACTAACAAGAACTTCGCTGTCTTTGGAACTTCGTTCTTGTCGCAAATTTCCGTTATCGTCCGGAGAGCTTCGCGGAGTGTCCGTCTCTACGCAGACTTGTGGAATGTTTATGCTTAAGGAGGGAAAGATATCGTCTGCTTCTCGATGCACGACACACTCCCCGGATGTCACTGAAATCGGCCCCTCTAAAGTACTCGTTTCTACTTTCACTACATCGCCATGTACTGAGTATTGTACAGTATTTGGTAGTGATCTATTATCTTCATTACTTTCGCTACCTAAATTATCTATATCTGCAGGTTCAGTAAAAATGCTGTTATCTTTTATTTCCCCAGAGTTTTCAGAACTATTTTTGGCAGATCGAGCTTGGGAATCTTGGAATTTTTCCGTGGAAGCCTCACTTCCGCATATGATGTCCCAGCCACGCTCGGTGACGACATCGGGCGGGGGAAAGTCGAACTGTTCCTGATTCTTGCGTTCCATCTGCTCCGTGAGACCGTTCTGGTCATCCACAGCCTTCTCTGTTTGTTCTATAATATGACGTATGGCTTTCTTGAGGCTATTCGCACGGGACATCAGCTGTCTCGCTTCCTGAATACTTTCTGTAAATATAAACGAAGTAATTAAATAAATAAAGTAAATAAAAACATGTCAGTTAACATCAAGTGCTAATGTTAGTACTTTCTGCAAAGTACACATCACAAAATGGTGTGTTCATATTTAGTATCGAAGCTAATATAAAATACAGCATTGGTTTCTACTTCTCAAAAATAAATAAATAAATAAACAAATAGTAGTTTTTTCGTATTTATTTGTATGAAAATAAAAAAATGACCAGACAGTCGCCTGACTTTCTGACACCAATAAAAAAACATGGTCAGTTTACATCTAGTATTAATCTTAATACTTTTTGTTATGTTTATACCATAAAATGCTCTGTTTACATTTAGTATCAATGCTAGTATTAAACACAGCACTGGTTCATATTTCTCAAAAAAGTAAATAAATAAAAAACACAGTATTATTTTGTGTATTTATTTATGTGGAAAAAAAATGACGACAGGCCCCTGACAGGTTCAGTATACACGGGTTTGCGGCAGGGGTGGGGCGAGGGGTGGGGGGGAGGGGAACGGCGGAAAGGGGGGACGCTCGGGCGATACACGGGGGGGGGGGGCTATCGAGCGTTACAGCCTGTGACGTATAAACCTCATGACCTAACGAAAAAGCGACATTAACAAATAATACACATAAGATAAAAGGTAATCAATAACCAATCAAAAAATCAATCATGAAAAAAAGTGATAGTGAGTGTTGGCTATAAAAACACCCTGTTGATTTTATCAACCCCCGACATCAATAGACGAATGACCCGAAAAGCAAAAAAAAATAAATAAAAAATAAATAAAAAATAAATGAACAAATAAAATAAAAAATAACAATAAAATGAGGTCATCAGTCCCGTGACGGTTCTTACCTGGGAGGGGGCCCTATTGCGGCGGCTCCGTCTTGGGGGTGTCCTCTCGTCGTTTGAGGCATTCGGGGTATTCTCCTGCGAATCAGTGCTCTTCGAGTCAGTACTTAGCTTGTCATCTGACAGTGACCGCTCGCCCTTCCCTGCCCTGGAGTTATCCTCCGGGCTGCCTGAGTTATCGCTTAGTGTTTCATTCGAAACGGATCGTTGCTCGTTCCCTTCCGTTATGGTATCTTCATATAATTTCTCCTATTATCGCTCAGTTTCTCGTCTGGAAGGCTACTCTCCGCTTGTCCATTGCTTGGTGCGTCTTTTATGGTGTTGACTTGGTTACCAGAACTTGGTTCTTCTTTCAACGTTTCGGATCTCCAGTAGGGGGAAACTGAGGGTTTGGAGACGAATCGGAATTTTCCACTGTGATTGTAGGAATATCGAATACCCCGTCCTGCCACACACATACACACATACAATGCTCAGTTAATATTGTTAAAATGAAATGTTTCGTCTGCACGTCTGTTAGTAAAATGAATACATAAGCCACCATACAGAACACAGCCCACAAGCGAAATTTCGAATGAAAAAAATCCAACATGGCAGCCAAAGCCAAACACAGAAATGACATGCACCTACCCACTGTGATAGGAGCAAACATATTAAAAAGTGGATTATCAGGGTGGGAGTAACAGCTGGCCTTGGACAGACGGACGGACAGACAACACGCAAACCTATAGTTCCCTTCCGATTCTAAAGTCCCGGTTGGGTGCCAATTAAGAAGTCGTCGTTTTATTGCAGTAGAAAACTACAATGTTCCCGTTCAAAACTGTAGCTTCACTCAAACATTTACATTAGTTTAAAATAAAGCATACTGAAGGATGGGTTGATTTTTTGTTATGTTTCCACAGCAAAACAGATTTCTTTTCTAAAGCTTATTTCTCAACATCGACAAGACTTTGCCTAACGGATAGGATAACTGATGGTCAAAATAATCGGGGTATTGGTCAAAGATTCAGGGGGTGTGTGTTGAAATTGAAATAATTAGAATAATTTGAAAAAAGGAAGAGGAAGAAAAGAACAGAAAACAAGTAAGAGGCGAAAGAAGAAAAAACTGAAAGGAAGAAAAAAGAAAGAAAATAAAAGTGTAAGAAAGCACGAAAGAGAACCCAAAAAAAAGAAAAACATGAAAGCAATGGAAGCAAGAAAGGAAGGAAGGAAGGGATGAAGTTCGGAAGGAAGGAAGGAAGGAAGGAAGGAAGGAATGAAGTTCGGAAGGAAGTTTGGAAGGAAGGAAGGAAGTTCGAAAGGAAGGAAGGAAGGAAGGAAGAAAGGAAAGAAGGGAGGAACTGACCTGAGTATGCGCTGCCTGTGCGGAGGAGCAGGAAGGGCCTTGAGCGATGGTTAAGCTTTGTGCCGCTTGAGCTTCCATATCTAATGTATTGAGCAAAGCATCTAGCTTCTGGTTGAGAACATTGCACTTTTGTGAAATCGATTCTTCCTCATGTTCGTCCTCGACTGGCGGCCTACTTTTGTGATAAAATCTTTCACTGTTTCACAAAGCACTCTGTCGTAACACGAAAGGATGATGTCGTAACACAAAACGCAAATGTCGTAACACAAAGGGCAATGTCGTAACACAAAGGACAATGTACTGACCACTAAGATCTTGAGCTTTAAGTTATTATTCTTATTCTTGTTATTATTAAAGGGAAAAGGCGAATTGGGGGAGGAAGAACGGGTGGCGTGGGGTGGGGGGAGGGTGCGGTGGGAGGTGTGAGGGAAAGCGGGGGTAGGGGTGAGGCGGGTGGCGTGGAAGGATTAGAGGCGAGGGAAGGAGAGGAGGCGGTGGGGGCGGGGCTGGTTGTAGGGGGAGTGGGGGCTGGGGGAGGCGGCGGGAGGAGGGGGAGGAGAGTAGGCGGTGGGGGGAAAGAGGGGGCGCCGGGGGAAGGCGGCGGGAGGAGAGGTTAGGGAAGGAGGAGTTCAGGCAGTGGTAGGGGGTATGGGAAGGAGGGGGAAGGAAGAGGGAAGGCGGTGGGAGGAGGGGGTGGGGTGGGGTCGGCGAGGAGGCGGGTGGTGTGAGAGGAGGAGAGGTGAAGGAAGGAGGAGGACAGGCAGTGGGGTGGGGGAGGGAGGCGGAGTGACAGCCGCTGACTTACTTTGCAGACGATATCACAATGTTGTGGTTATCGGAATGTAGAATTTTGGACAAATGATCGGCGACAGAGTCCTCGTATCTGCTGATAACCTCACCCAGGGGTGGGGTGTGGGGGCCGCAGGCATGCTCACCTCGTACGAATATATGCTCCATCTACGAGTAAACGCATCAGTTCAATATATTTTTTTGTTCATAAAAATTCCATTTGGTTATTCAATAACACTGTAAATATTCCGAACGACACTTTGTACAAATTAACTCAGGTCTTCCTGCGCAAAGCAAAATGCAAAAAAAGTAAAACATACATTTTACACACCATAATTTCACACACCACAATCCTGTCTAAATGACACACTCCTGTGTTTTCGTTTTTTTTTTGTTTTCTGCACGCACCTGTCAAGCATTTTGATCTGCGCATGCTCCATACGTTCCAAAATGGCGGGCAGTTGAGCGTCGTCGCCAAAAGCGGAGCCCCAGCTAAGCACCCGGGCGAGGTCATTTCCGGCTCCAAGCGGAAGTAGCCGTATTTGACACTTAAACGAATATTTGAAACCCAGATTAAGTTTCGAAGCCAGTATCAATTTCTTTCAGTTACTATTTTTAGAACTGTACCCTTATTCGATAAATTCAGACATTTTTTTAAAAATTCATTTTCAACAAATTTCTTTGTATCATTTACATATGTGGCTTAATTTATTTATCGATTATATAAAATTGGAGCAAACTATTAAACTTAATTTAATTTTTTTAATGAAACAGTTGAATGAAAAGTTACAATTATAGCATTTTTTATTTCATAATAATTGTGTGAGAACCTGTTTGTGCAGGGACAGATTATCGACTTCTGTCAATAGCCAGCCAATACTTCCATTGCCCCCACAAACTAGAACTCGGAATGATTCGAAGCTTTAAAACAATCGCAAGCTTAATATAAAACAAAAAAAATAAATATGTACCTTTTATCTTTCTCAGATACGTAAGTCTGAGTAAATTCTACATTTCTGTAAATGCTGTGTAAATTTTAGATTTATGTAGATTTTAATAAATTCTATATTCATGTAAATCTGAGTAAATTCTAAATTATGCAAATTTGGGTAAATTCTACATTACGTAATTTTGATAAATTCTACACTGATGTAAATTTGGGTAACTTCTACAGTATATAAATGCTGATAAATTCTATAATCATGTAAATTTGGGTAAATTCTACATTATGTAGCTTTGAGTAAATCTCAGATGGAGTTGAACTCTATTTTACACACCATAATCTTGTTGTAAGGTCAAATTGCATCCTCGTTTGAAAGACAAAACTTTGTTGGCATTCGTAATTCCTGAGGTCTTATTTTCTTTAAATCAGTAACACAACACGTTTCCCAAGCAATTTTAGTCAAGTTTTAAAGAACCACGTATTTGCCCTAATGTAGCAGTTCCACAATTATGTCATATTTGGTCAATCCATAAGCAACGGTATTTATTAAATTATTTGGGAAGTTTGGCACAACTGTTTGCTTTTATATATATATATATATATATATATATATATATATATATATATATATATATATATATATATATATATATATATATATATATATAATATTTGACCTTAATACAAGATTATGGTGTGTAAAATGTTCAACTGCATCTGTAAAATTTTCTCAAGGTTACACATATATATATATATATAATACAAATCGTTGGGGACTATTGAGATGCACTTCTCTAAATCAATCGCAATACTTTGCATACTGTTTAAATTCTGTTTCTGGCATTGAATTATATTTTAAGGTTTTATCGTTTTTTCTCTTGACTTTGTCACATAAAAGTTTAAATTCCACTTTTATGTCATATATAACATAACGACTTTCAACACTTATGCATCGCATATTTGGTTACACAACGTACACGAAAAACTTTTAAAAAATCACAGTGCATCCCGGTTCCCGGTTAACTCCAACACCGGTGTATCAATCAAATAAGAATTTAGACATTTTTTCATGAACGAAATAAATAGACAGAATGAGTTTACTCCAGAATAGATTCACGTAGACTAATGCCAGCTTCTTTATAGTTCAAGGAGACCCACGGAGTCTATTTCGGGAATAGACCGAGTCTATTCCGGGAATAGACTCACTTTGTCTATTGTGTTTGCGTTCGGTCACGTGAAAATAATAAAGAAACATGTTAAATTATTTATTATTTTAAATTATTTTTTTTTCGAAATTATTTATTTTTTATTCAGTTTAGTGTGTTTATAACTATTTAATTTTTTAAATTATTTTTATTTAAATTATTTATTTATTATTTTACTGCTGATATATGTAAAATTAGTGGAGGAATTTTAACCCCAATTTTGGGCCTCCCATGATGAGATCAAAGACTTGTATTGGATTGAGCAATTGCTTGAATCGTCTCAGCATTTTAATACCCTTTCAAAATTTAAATTGAAAATTAAAATTGAAAATTAAAATTGAAAATTAAATTTCACAAAATAACCTTAACAAAAACTAACAAAACTAAAACTTTAAACTTCTTTAATCTTTCAATATATTTCCATATGTCAACATACAATTTTGCCCAAAAAAAATAAATACAAAAATAAATAAAATAAATAAATAAACATCTTTGAGACTGAAAAAAATACCTAAATTAAGAACTTCAATCTCCCTCTTCTGCGCTTAAGGATCTTAAAACTGTGTTACTGTGATGATGAGGAAGGGAGGGAGGGAGGGAGGGAGGGAACAGAAAGGGAGGCAGGGAGGCAGGGTGGGGAGAGGCAGAGAGAGAGAGAGAGAGAGAGAGAGAGAGAGAGAGAGAGAGAGAGAGAGAGAGATGGGTGGGGGAAGGAGTACAGATTAATACCTGATTATCGCCGATTTTGGAATTAATGAACACGAGAAGGGGGCTACTCCCCCGGGGCTTCGTGGCCCGCCAGAATCCATCGGAATCCACAGTGCTGATGGCAAACGGCGGGAGGACAGACACCCGGCACTGCCCGAACGGGCACTTCCGGCCCAGCACCTGTTTGCATTGACTGTTCACCTGTGTATAAAGGTTAAAGCACAGTGTGCGCTCGAACACTTTTCTCAACCCCCCTCGCCCCCGCACACACACACACACACACACACACACACACACACTCACTCACAACGTTGCCGTTTGTCACAGAACATCACACACTCACAAACCACACAAACTCTTAGACCACATATACACCCTCACAGAGCCTCGAACACACCCCCACACACCTTCACACTTACCGTCGCTCTGCACCACAGACACCTCCAGTCCTGTAGTCTCAGCTGAGAGCCGCATGTCTTCTCGCACAAACAAACATACACACCCTCACACACCCTCACACATACCCTCACACACCCTCACACACACCCTCACACTTACCGTCACTCTGCACCATAGACACCTCTAGTCCTGTAGCCTCAGCACATAGCCGCACGTCTTCTCTCTCACACACTCACATACACCCTCACACACCCTCACACACACCCTCACACTTACCGTCACTCTGTACCACAGGCACCTCCAGTCCTGTAGCCTCAGCACAGAGCCGCACGTCTTGTCATACACGACACACATACTCTCACACACAACCTAACAGACACACATACACACAGCCTCACGCTCAGCCACACACAAACTCACACTTACCGTCGCTCTGCACCACAGGCACCACAAGTCCTGTAGCCTCAGCACAGAGCCGCATGTCTTGTCACACACCACACACATACCCTCACACACACCCTAACAGACACACATACACACAGCCTCACCCTCAGCCACACACACCCTCACACTTACCGTCGCTCTGCACCACAGGCACCTCCAGTCCTGTAGCCTCAGCTCAGAGCCACATGTCTGCTCACACAAAGATACACACCCTCACACACTCACACATATCCTCACACACCTTCACACTTACCGTCACTCTGCACCATAGACACCTCCAGTCACGTAGCTTCAGCACAGAGCCGCACATCATCTCTCTCTGACACACACGCAGCCACACTCACACCCTCACACACACTCTCACACTTACCGTCACTCTGCACCACAGGCACCTCCAGTCCTGTAGCTTCAGCACAGAGCCGCATGTCTCTCTCTCACACACACAGATACCCTCACACACACCCACACACACCCTCACACACACCCACACACACGTACCGTAGCTCTGCACCACAGGCACTTCCAGTCCTGTAGCCTCAGCACAGAGCCGTATTTCTTGTCACTCACACCCACACACACTCCCACACACACCCTCACACACACCCTCACACTTACCGTCACTCTGCACCATAGACACCTGCAGTCCTGTAGCCTCAGCACAGAGCCACACGTCTTCTCACACACCACACACTTGGCGCTCACAGACAGGTTACCCTCAATCCACTCGTGTGGCATAAAGATCTCCTTCAATGCGTCAAAAAAACATTCTTCTACATATTTTTCTTTAAGCTAAAATAAACATTATTGATTTTTTTATTTTAATTTTAATAAACAGTTTTTCAAACAGTCCTTGTTTTGATTTGACCTGAAAAACAACAATCCCAAAAATCACTCTTTTTTTTTTTAATTTAAAAATATAAATAAACAATATTAGTTATTGATCAGTTGTGTGAACATTTGTGGCGGTATCTTCCATCGGCACTTTTTTAAGGAAGCAAGTGGCTACATTTCACACACCAACATTTCAATGAAATCAGTCTCAATATGTCTGGATCAGGAGTTTTTGATTAATTTATTTCGTTTTTACCATAGAATAAGAATGGAAGATATTAAAAAAAGTTTCAAAAAAGTTTTACTTACACCATCCTCTTCTATGATGTTTTGTCCCACTGACGCCAATTTATCCATTTGCAATTGTTTGTTGCTTTCGTAGCACATCTTTTGTGCACTTTAAACTTACACACTAGAAAAAATAAAACAAAATTGAAACCTTTACTTTAAAATCAATAAACTTCTCGACAATATTTTACTAAAAGCACGGTCTCCGATTCACTCTTCTACTAATTTTCGGACTGTGGTGTGTAAAATGTATTTGGCACACCACAATCTTCTCGTTGAAATATTGAGGATACTGGCAATTTATGCACCCTAAAAGTGCACAATTTTATCAAGCAGGTTGTGAATAAATCATTATCAATTATATTATTAATTATAAATTAGTATTCCCATATTTATTACAAAGACGACCTTAGTTTAACAACACTTGAATCAGCGGCCAATCTCTGCTTAATAATAATAATAATAATAATAATAATAATAATAATAATAATAATAATAATAATAATAATAATAATAAAAACAAGCCATTGTAGACGGCACAGCCCCAACCGGAACTGATAATCCAAGATGGCGGCCACTGTCACTTTGAAATTAGGTGAAGGCCACAATAAAAAAATAACGGACGCCTACTCACTATGATAAGTCACCTATATACTAAATATCATAAAAAAACGAATTATCAGGTTGGGAGTGACAACCGGCGATGGCCGGACGGGCAACACCTAAACTTATAGCCCCAATCCCCGCACCCCTCCCTTCGGGGACTAAAGCCGCGGTTGGGGCAAAAAAACAGCTATTAGACAGTTAATAGTTTTTTCATACAGTCAGAATATGGTGTGTAAAAACGACTTTTTTACCCACCTTTTTTAACAGTTTCTAAGAAATTGTTACACAAGGCAAACTGCATTTTACAGATCACAGTTTATCTGTCTGTATTTATTAAACATGATTAAACGTACTTTATTCAGACTCTAGTGTCGAAAAAGTAAGTGTGAAAAGTAAGCGTTATTGCTTTTAACTGACAATAACAATTCATGCTTACAAAGAAAATTTAAAAGTTCTTTTCCTGAATACCTGTGGAATAGTTCTCCCGTTGTTAGTAAATGGTGGCAATTTGATCAACAGTTTCCTTGAAATCTATATCAGAACATGTATATGATGCAAAGGCAAAAACAAGCCACGCTAAAGGCACGGAAAGCAGCACAGTGCGCATGTGTCAACGGCGTCACTTTTGTATGCATTATGCGCATATTAAAAAAGGCACATTTGCATTGGAAACTTTTAGCTTTATTATTGTTGTTTTCAGATATCGCTGAGATATCCAACTACAAACTCCGCTATGTGTGTGTGTGTGTGTGTGTGTTTGTTTTTCGCAAATTTACATTAATTTATCAACACAAGCATCGGCCAGTATCAGTCGGCTACGGGAAGAAGTTAAGACAAAAATGTCCACAGACATTGTAACCAGCTAAGTAAATCAAGTATCAATAGGCTTGGCCGCCAAAAGATGGTAGTGGTATTTTAAAACCGGGTATTCAATGTTGAACATTGAACAATTCGTAGAAAATTTTAAATTAATCTTTGAGAAATTGTGGGAGAAGAGGCATTATGAAAATTGGCCACTAATTTTTCTAATGCCACCCATTTAGCCAATTTTTGGTGAAACACCAAAAAAGTAACTTTTCAAGGGAAGACCGACCATAAAGATTTGTACAGAATTTGACAGAAATCCGATCAAAATTTGAGAAGACAAAGCATTTTGAAAAATGGCAACGGACAAATTATAAATGCCCCCATTCAGCTAATATTTGGCGAATGGACAAAAAAGTCAACTTGCAAGAGAGAATCATGTAAGAAACAAGCATGCAAAATTGAAAAGAAATCATGAGAGTAGAAACATTTTGAAGACTGGTTACAAAAATGCCCCCCACCCTCCCCCGCCATTTGGCCAATTTTTGGTGGATCGTCGAAAAAGTAACTATGCAAGAGAGGACAGGCTATTGAATATTTATGCAAAATTTGAAGGTAAATCCTTTTTCAAAAGAGAAACGTTCAGGGAACATATACACAAAATTGAAAAGGAATCAAATTCAAATTGTGTTAGTAAAACCATTTTGAAAACTGCCTTCGAAAAATAAAAAATGCCTCCATTTGGTCAATATTTGCTGGACCGCCAAAAAATAACGTTTCAAAATGCGAAATTTGAAGGCAATGCGATAAAATTGTAGGGAACAAAACCTTTGGAAAATTGCCTACCAAAAACTTTTAAAGTGCCCCTTGTTTTGCCAATTTTTAGTGGATCGGCAAAATATTTTTTCTGGACAGAACCGTCTAGAAAACATTCACATAAAATTGAAAAGGAATGCGATCCAAATTGTGTGAATGAAAGCATTTTAAAAATTGGCCGAAAAATTAAAAATGCCCCCCCCCCTCAATTTAGTCATCTTTTGGTGGATCGCCAAAAAATATTTTTTCTAATTAGAGTCCTTTCTAGTAAACATTTGTACAAAATTTGAAGTAAATTTTATCAAAATTGTAAAAGAACTAATATTTAGGAAATTTTACAACCAGAAACATTTAAATACCCCCAATTTGGCCAATGTTTTATGGATCGCCAAAAAACGTTAATTTTTCGTGAGAGCACCATCAAGAGAACAATCGCACAAAATAGGAAACGAATCAAGTCAAAATTGTGGGAGAGGCATTTTGAAAATTAGACACCAAAAAATTAAAAAAATACCCTCCACTTGGCCAAGTTTTGGCGCATCGCCAAAAAAGACAGGAGTTCTTATTAAATATATATATAAAATCTGAAGTATATTATCTGAAATCTGAAGTATCTGAAATATTTATATCAAAACTGGGAGAAGTATTTTGAAAACTGGCAAGCAAAAAATTTCAAATACCAATATCTGGCCAAATTTTGATTTATCACGAAAAACGTAAATTTTCAAGAGAGAACCATCAAGAGGACAATCGTACAAAATAGGAATTTTGGGAGAAGAAGCACTATGAAAATTAGCCGCCAAATAAATAAAACATGCATTGGCATATTTTCGGCGGCTCGCCAAAGAAAGTAAATTTTAAAGAGAGGTCTATCTAGAGAACAATCGTACAAAATTTAAAGAAAATCTCATCAAAATTATAAAGGAAGCTTTAAGAAAATTAGTCATCAATAATACTTTTTAAATATGCTTGCATTTGGCCAATGTTTGGTAGATTTCAACAAAAAGGAAATTTATATTAGAGGCTCTTGAAGTGAATATTTATGTTAAATTTGAAAAAAAAATCTGCTCAAAAATGTAGGCGAAGAACTATTTTGAACATTGGCAACCATGCAATTGTAAATGCCCCCAATTTGGCCAATTTTTTGTGGCTCGCCAAATATATAATTTTCAGGAGAGAACAATCGTACAAAATTGGAAAGGAATCCAATTAACATTGTGGGAGAAGCATTTTAAAAATTGGCCATCAATAAATAAAGAATGCTCCCGTTCCGTTTGATCAAATTTTGGCGGATCGCTGAAAAGTAATTTTTCAAGGGAGGCTTAGCTAAAGAACATTCCTGCAATATTTAAAGAAAATCCGATCAAAATTGTGGGAGAAGAAGCAGTTTGAAAACTGGCCGCAAAACAATTTTAGACATTTGGCCAATTTATTTTTGGCGACTCGCCAAGAAAAGTAATTTTAAAGTAAAAAGAGAAGCGTTCCTATTCATACAAAGTTTGAAAGGAAGAAGAAGCATTTTAGTTAAAAGTTTACACATGTGCATCCGCACATAGAGACGACGGATGTCCCTCTACCGGTGTGATAAGACCAGTGCATAGAAGCCTGATAGTCTAAAATATTGTAATGTGTATACCTGTATACATGCCTATGTAGCAACTGTTTTCTTGCAATTTGGCGTTGTTGTTCTGCAACTAACCTCTACGGCGGTTCGGGTTTTTTTTTTGCGTTGTTGTTCAACAGTCAGCCACTTCGGTGGTTCGAATTGTTGTGTATAACACCTTTTTACTCCACAGAACCAATTAGGACTCCGCGAAAGTAGTACTCATAAAAGAGAGGAAGTCCTTTTAAAATATCAATCAGCTCTGGGTTTATATACATAACAGATAGATCTACTCAGAGGTCAGCTGTTTTATAACAACGGGTAACGGGGTTATCCTTGGATGTACTGACTACTGAGAATAAAGAGTACCGTGTGACATGATGTACTCAAATAACGCTAAAAATATCTGAACTTGACCTAAACACAAGTATGGTTTAAATCAGTAATTGCACAGACCAAAGATCGTGGATATCGGTGAACAAGTGAAAAAAACACACCACGATGTTTTGTAAGCAAATTCGCCGGGTATGAAATTTGGCTGCTGAAGGATGTGGCTATAAAAATAAGCCGCTATGGAATTAAGCGTGTTCGGCTGTTTAAGCATTGCGTATACGCCTCTCTACTAGCATTGCAAAATTTTGTGTTAGATCTGTAAACTTACGAAGAAGTTCTTCATATGAAAATCTTTATTATTTCAGCATTTGTATCACGTGACCATTTACCGCTATGCGATTGGATATCACATCATGCCCCCGCCCCCTTTCAAACAGCAGTTTACTGCATAATAATGAAACACCAATAAATCATATTATATCTGAATTATTTATTTATTAAAAAAGGTAACATATGAAAAGGAAGAAAAAGAAAAAAAAAAAAAAAACAATAAACAAAGTATCATGTTATCGCACAAGGTCGTCAGGTGTTTGTTTACTTATGCGAATCAATAACTACTAATTATGCAAATTACTTCCGGAGTACCGTTCTGAATAAATCACTAATTTTTCGTGTTTACTCAAGCATTGAATCTTGCAAAAAAATGTCAAAATACAAATAACTGTTTACAGAGAATTCTCTCACGATATTTATCACAATGCATGTTTAGTTTAATTGGGTTTGCTATAATTAGCATCCATACTGCTCTGACATAAATAATTTCGACTCAGGAATATTATATATCAGCAACACTCTTACTCTTACGCAGTCACAAAAATCAATTGCCATAACAGGAAATAGAATAAAACCAAAATATTAATTAATCATATATTTTATATTTATCAATTACGTCTTTAATTAACATCGCAATGAATAAATATTTATAGTACGCTTTTTATAAAGGACAAGTAACATTTTTTGTTATGTTTGGTGTGACTTTCGTTTAAAACAGAAATATTTACACCTTTTTATTTTACAAATCAAAACAGGATTGGAAGAAGTTAACGAAACTCGAGCTTAACTATTTTCAATCTGACAATTTTTGTTTATTGATTATTTTATTTTATTTATTTTGTTTTCATTTTTGCCCCTTACTCATGAAAGTAGGCAAAAAAATCTTGTCAATGGAGAAACTTCTTAAAATACAGAAAACAATCGAAAAAAAACCTCGTTAACTAATACCTTTTGAAAACCTGTTCTTTACGTCAACTTGCTGACTGTTGCAGAAACAGAACAGGCTTAATAATATTGTCACAGGGCGGGGGAGGGCGTGGAGGGGGGGGGGGAGCACTTGGTGTTATATGTGTTACCATGCGTGTTCAAAAAAGAAGGGCGGGGTGGTAATTTTGAAGGTGAGCACGCAGTGTCAATTTCGTAAAAAAAAAGGGGGGGCGGGGTAGTTTTTATTCAGTACTCCGCATTTCGTACGAAAACGAAGCTGCACTCCGCCTTTGCTTTAAAAGGGGGTATTTTTTTTTTCAAAATTAGCACTCCGCGTTTAGGAGTCGTTTTAAAACAGTAGTGCCAACACATGACAACCAGTTGGCAAGTGGCTATGTACCCCCTCCCCCTCCCCCTCCCTCTCCCTCTCCCGGAACAGTGTCAACGAAAGCTACAATTAAGCAATTAATAAACCTTGTCTATTTTTGTTACATACATTATTGTGTTACGAAGTTCTACAACAACGTTTTTTAGAAAGATAACAAACTCTGAATGTCTTTTTCTACAAGAGAGATTCGAATGTATAAAAAATCTATTTAAGAAATTAAAATTATAAAAATACAAGATAAGTCAAACCATATACATAAATAAATTCATGAAGTTTTTTTAAACTTAATTCAATCGATATTTATGCTGTTCAATAAATGCTCCAAATATGCTATGTCTAAAATATTTACCCGCCCCTCCCATCCCCTTCCCCAATCCAATTTAAGAACTGTTTTTCTTTCTTACTGGGATAAATGCTGAAATCTGATTGGTCGAATCATAAGCAGATTTTTTTGTGCTCACTGTAACGTAAAATCGATAGTTATTGCAGTTTATTTGCAATCAAAACGTGAATTACGTCATATATAACAAAAACATAATGTTGACCTATTTCGCGTCAACAAGAAAACAGAGTAATGACCAGCAAGAAAATGTTGACTTCAAATCAAACATTTTCTTACTGGTCGACATTTTCTTACTGGTCAACATTTTCTTACTGGTCAACATTTTCTTACGAGAAGCCAAACCAATACCTGTTAATTATCTTTCTAAGTACACTAAAAATCCATCAAAGTTTCTAATTTACCCTCAATAATTTCAAAATTCTGCTACATATTGAAGATTAAACAGAGTAAAAAATCTAATTTACAGTAAATGAGATTAATTCCTTTGAGATCGTTTCAAAAACGTGACGTCATAGAGTTTTCTAACATCAAAGAAACAGTTTTGCATAACAAGGGTCAAACAGAAACTATTTTACACACCACAAATGTCTTGTCATGAAAAAAAAAAACAAAAAACAAAAAAAAAAAAACAATATACTATGCAATTATGATAAGATATATACTTAATATGATTTGATTTTTTTTCCCATTGACTGTAAAAGTTTTGGAAGAAGGAGTGAAGAAAAAAAAGAATAACACACACAAAATAAATAAAAAAAACACTGCTGCTAACTCCCACCCCCCCTCCCCCCTTTTAAAATTCTGGATCCAACTATGCAGTCTACAGACTTAACTACTCTCTAAGACGTAAGCAAATCGTGCATAAATAATGACCTATTTTATACGTGAACAATTCTACCCTTAAAAACGGCTAAAAAAAAACTCTGCTCGAATAAACCAATTTGAAGTGGAATATATTAAGATTGAAGGAAACTTTCCCAAACAAACATCACTTTAGTTTGAAACAGTTAATTAAATTTTGGAAAAGCTATGTCTTTATCTGTTTTCGTATTCCCGCCAACGGGCAGGAGGAGAGGGGGTGGGGACAGGGGGTATGGGCACATACTTTATACTGGAAAATCAATCAAAGTCAGCCGAGTTTTTTTTCCAGGGAAAATTACAGACAGCTATGTTACAGATTTTGGGGTGAAATTCAAACACACACGTACAGCAACCAACATCCCCCCGCCCCCCTCCAATAACTACCCATACCTGTAAATGCAGTCATCCAATGAACAAATAAGACACGCTCAATACACATAATTTCAGCGCAAGGAGAAAAAAACGAAAAGTTTGTCCGAATGGACTTTTACTTAACAGTCAGCGCTATAACTAGATTGTGGTGTGTAAAAATCTGTAAACTGCACATCAATACCAGTAATAACACAGTACAATATCTGCTCTGTACTAAAGTAAACGCTCGACAAAATTTTATTCTTTTGAGCAAAACCAAACATGTTTCAAATAACATCAAGGAAAGTGAAACTAAGCCATCATTTTTTTCGCAGTTGACAGTCGAGGTCTAAAAAAAAACCTAGATTACATTCTTTCCAACACACTGACGTCACAGGAGCAGAACAACCAATCAGCTGAAGGAACACCTTCCGGCAACGACATTTTTTTCTTTCTTCTTTTTTTTTGGGGGGGGGGGGGTGGGGATGCAGAAATGCATTTTTATCGTTCTTTCTTTGCAAATCTGTGAGAAAATTTCTTCCTTTATCCGCGTATTAAAGCCAATTTCTTGTTAATGATTACTTCACACAGTTGACCCTCTTTCGGATTTATAAAGATATTTTTAAATTCTGTCTTTTTTTTTTTGTTACGGTATGGGACAGTGGTAAATACTCCAATTATCGCTCATTTTGCCCCCCCCCCCACCTCCATTCCCTACCCCCGTCCCGTTCGGGTTTGGAATTTGACGAAGGTCAAGGACATGTGTTGGAAAGAATGCCAGCTAATTTTCACATTAAAATCCTACGACTTAACCGCATGGAAAACAGATAACTGCGGCTGATAGCAAATAATTGTTTTGATTCGGTCACAAAAGTCACAATCCTGTGACCAGTACAAACAAGTGCATAGACAAACCAGTAACAAGAATGAACACACCGACTGTAAAAAGAAATCAGTCTGTTACGCATTTTGAATTCGCCACTCCAATAATTCTTGTTTATAACTGAAAGGGCAAAAGTAAATAGTAGCGTGTATGAATACGGGCCCATAAAAAATACAGAATTAAATTAAAGGCGAAGAAAAAAAAGCAAGTTTGTGTCTAAATAATAGGTGAATTAGTTCCCAAACAACTCTTAAAAAAAGATATCGCAGGTGGAATGGTTGGATTATAACTCTTGTGACTTTTGTCATTCTGTCCTACTCCAGACTCTGTGGTGAATTTGATGGCGTTTCCTGTTTGCTATTAATACCCCTCCCTCCCTTCAACCCGCGCCCCATCTCCCCCCCCCCCGCCCCCCATCCATCCGCATTGCGTATTTCCGGATTTCGGGAGTCATAGCGTACACATCTTATGATGGCGATCGACTGGGTGGGGGGTGGGGTGGGGGTGGGGGGTTACTTGAATAGGCATTGATCGTTGTTGCCCAACAACCAACCTCTACAACCTGTTGTAAACCGGACCTTTTTGCTCCGTTGGTCATCGGGATTCCGGAGAACAGTACTCTTAGTGCAACACAAGAACTATTTTTTGAAATCTATCCGCTATGTAATTATTTATAAAACAGACAGATCGCTCCAGAGGTCAGATGTTAAACAACAACAAGTCATTAGTTAGAGCCAATTTTTAGGGAAATTTCGGCGTAGACATAAATACAGGGTTGAGATTTCGTAAAATTTTCTAGTCGCCCGGCACAAAAGTTAGTCGTCCGGCGCAATTTTTGCCAAATTTGTCTAGTCCGCCTCACATAAAAAAACAACAACAAATAGGTGTCTTAATTATCCGTAATTTGTAGTTATTTGAAATTTATTTCAAATGTTAAAATCGACCGGAAAGCAAAATTTATACAAAAGCTATTTTCACGTAAAATTGTGTTTAAAATAATCAACAGTATTTACCTGAAAATATTTAGAAAAAAGTTAGTCGCCACTCGGGCGACCAACTCAAAAAAGTTGGTCGCCCGAGCCAAAAGTTGGTCGCCACGGGCGACCGCGAAATCTCAACCCTGTAAATATCCTTTGTTTCGTAACAGCAAAGATTTAAATTGTTTGGAGCGTGTTTCTGAGTCCGTTTTCGTCAGAATGCGGATTAATCCGCAGTACGAAAAAGGAACATAAATGTATAAACTGTGTAAAGTGGTTGATGGAGGATTTATTTAGATGAGCCCGCATACAAAACTAGAGCAGTGTGCAAGCCCACATATTCCCCACAGCCCCCCCCCCCCCATCAGTTAACCACGGCCATCAATAGTCAATCAAGAGCTGAAATTTTCCAAGTCCAGCTGGTCCTTTTTCCTTGGACGTACCTGTGTTTGTTTCCATAGAAGCTACATACCAAGCTTCATTAAAATCTTGCAGCAGTTTTTAAGTTATCGTGTTAACAAGCTCTTGATGACAGACCGACAGACCAACAGACACGCGGTCGATCGCATATATTCCCTGTGGGGAATAAAATATGAATTATACAAAGAAGCCGAAAACACATGAGGTATCCAATTACAATGAATAAATAAAAAAAATGCGTCAACATAAATAGTTATGCATAACTGCGAATGCGACGATCGGTATGTGCCGTTCATTTGACCTCATCACATCAAGTGTCGTCCAATCAGAATGTCCGAGAGAAAACATGTTTACGGAAATCTCATTGGATAACACATGACGTCATCAGGCAAAATGAACAGGTCCTGAAGACAAAGGAACTGAGTCAAGGAGAAAACGCGATTCTTATCACGTGACACCCTGTTTATGAAAAAGTATCCTGAGTTATCGCAAGGTATTAAGATCCAGGCTGAATCAAAATTAGGTTTTTTTTTAAAAACTGTTATTCTTATTGGTTAGCTGAATATCTTATCTTATGCTCTTATCTCGTATATATAAAGTGTGTAATCCGTGGTTGGTTACATGGCTGGTGTAAGACGCTTCCTGATTGGTTACATAGATGACGTGCTCTTCTCTGATTGGTTGAGCTTTAGCTTGATGTCCTTGACCCCCTGCTGTATTCTTTTTGCATGTCCTAATTTTGTCACTCCAAGCTCCTAAGAACAGTAAATAAAACTTTCATCGATCACATAAAAATAGTTCTGTGGTCACATGCATTATTAATATATTATATTTCTTTCTGCGGTCACATAAAATATTACTTTCCGTGGTCACATAAAATTATTACTTCCAGTGGCCAACGGAAATTAGTATTCGCCAAAAAAAAAAAAAAAAAAAAAAAACAAACAAAAAAACAAAGATCGGCAAAATATCACATTTATAGAATCAATTTCTTAATGTAGCACATTGCCCTCTTTTCTTACTAATTTTGTATTCGAAAAAAAAAGAAGTCTCGTTTATGAGAAGGCGGAATGCTCGAGTTTTGGGAATATTTTTTCTTTCAATTATTTATACTTATTGATTGGTTTTACCTTGAGATCGCTTCTGCCGAGGGTGAGTAACTCTTGCCTCTAATGTCATGTGTAATGAACTCCTGCTTGTAATCTCCCAGCCCGATACTCTCCAGCCACAGGGCGACATCTTGCGGGCCCCACTCGTGAATGTGCAACACTGCAACATTTAGAAACCACGCCTGGTCAATCTGATACAAGTTTATGGTGTGTAAAAATTTTACTGACAGCGTCAAATGCACTGAGACATTTGCACAACTTTTATCAGCACGGCTTGACAATGAAAAAGAATGAAGACATTCCCGGAGCTTGAGGGCATTCCCGGAGCTTGAGGACATTCCCGGAGCTTGAGGACATTCCCGAGCTTGAGGACATTCCCGGAGCTTGAGGACATTCCCGGAGCTTTAGGACATTCCCGGAGCTTGAGGACATTCCCGGGAGCTTTAGGACATTTCCACAGGATAAGGTCATTCCCACGGTATGAGGAAGGGCCGCTTGTGCTTGGGTGACCGAGGGAGGCAGGGAGGCAGGGAGGCAGGGAGGGGAGGGAGAGAGGGGAGGGGAGAGGGAGGGGGACCGGAAGTTGACCACCCACCGCTCGGACCGCTGTGCTTGGTGTGAGGGTGACAGAGAGAGAGGGGAGAGGGCGAGGGGGAGGGAGGGTGGAGGATGAGGGCGGCCGGAAGTGGGCCACCCATCATTCGGACCGCTGTGTTTGGGTGAGGGAGGGAGGGAGGGAGGGAGGGAGGGAGGGAGGGAGGGAGGGAGGGAGGGAGGGAGGGAGGGAGGGAGGGAGGGAGGCCGGAAGCGGGCTACCCACCATTCGGACCGCTGTGTTTGGGTGAGGGAGGGAGGGAGGGAGGGAGGGAGGGAGGGAGGGAGGGAGGGAGGGAGGGAGGAGGGAGGCAGGCAGGCAGGCAGGCAGGCAGGCAGGCAGGCAGGCAGGCAGGCAGGCAGAGAGACAGGGTGGGGGAGAGGGAGGGGAGAGGAGGGGGACCGGAAGTGGACCACCCCACCGCTCGGACGGCTGTGTTTAGGTGAGGGTGACAGAGAGAGGGGCGAGGACGAAGGAGGCCGGAAGTGGATCACCCACCATTCGGGCCGCTTTGCTTGGGATCTTTGTCCTTGTCCTTCTTGCCCTTCAGGAACCGGCTCATCAGGCGGAACTTTCGCTTCTCCTTCTGCTTGTGTTGCAGATCCTGACAATAAAATCACAGATCCTGATAATAAAAATCCCAGATCCTGATAACCAAAATTACAGATCCTGACAATAAAAATCCCAGATCCTGATAATAAAAATCCAGATCCTGATAACCAAAATCACAGATCCTGATAATCAAAATTACAGATAATGATAACCAAAATCACAGATCCTGATAACCAAAATCATAGATCTTGATAACCAAAATCACAGATCCTGATAATAAATTACAGATAATGATAACCAAAATCACAGATCCTGATAATCAATATTACAGATAATGATAACCAAAATCACAGATCCTTATAACCAAAATCACAGATCCTAATAACCAAAATCACATATCCTGATAATAAAATCACAGATCCCGATAGAAATCACAGATCCTGACAAAAAATCACAGATATGGATGAGAAGATCTTAGATGATGGAAAAAAATCACAGAGTCTGATAAAAAAAACAGAGCTTGATTAAAGAGGTAGAAAATATGACAGAGGGTTTCCACGTAAAATGTATTTTCCTGACTTTTCTGACCAATGAAGCGCGATATATATATGTCGATAAGTATCTAACATGTGAGAAAAGCCACTAAAAAGGCACTTAAAAGTATTTTTTGTACAGTCGTCATTGAAATGAAGTGAAATGAAATGAGAGGTTAATATCAGAGAGCTGGTGAAAATCTTTTCTCACCATAACATGTCTGAGGCACTTTATTTCAAGCATTTTAAATTAACAAGCAAACATTTCTCCTGCTGCCTACAGAGAGGGTCAAGTGTTAAGCACAGTTTCGACGCTGAAAAGCTTAAACTCATATTTTGAACAAATGCTGGCGTGAGTTTGAAAATCAAATTCAGACTCAATTTGAGTATGAGTTTGAGCTAAGTTATCGCATACGGGCGTTAACTTTTCCTTTGTTCATTGCCGTTAAGTAGACGCCTTTTCATCGAGCGCTCATGCACAATGAACATTTGTCGTTCTAAAGGGGTTCATTATATTGCTGTACAACTATTTATGACCAATGTAGGACATTAGCAGTAGTAGGGAAATAAGGGTTCTGGCTCAGTAAATCATCGTGACGTCATCAATCACGTGATCAATTAAGTCAATTAAGGCAATTAAGCCCCGCTGTCACCTGTCAATCATTGTGACGTCATACTGACGTCATAGGCGGCGTAACCATGGCAACAGACCCTAAAAAAGTGATGACCTCCCCCTATCCCCCCTA
>OX457034.1:20404442-20426903 GCA_949752745.1 Protula sp. h YS-2021 | reverse complement strand
TCCAACCAGCCCCGCCCCCCCACCGCCTCCTCTCCTCCTTCCTCGCCTCCCTCCTCCCACGCCACCCGCCTCAACCCTCCCCCGCTTTCCCTCACAACCTCCCACCGCACCCTCCCCCCTCCCCACCCCACGCCACCCACCTCCCCTCTTCGTCCCCTAATTCCCTTTTTCCCTTTAATAATAACAAGAATAAGAATAATAACTTAAAGCTCAAGATCTTAGTTGTTAATACATATCTCTTTGTGTTACGACATCAACCTTTGTGTTACGACATTTGCGTTTTGTGTTTCGACATTGCCCTTTGTGTTACAACATAAACACTTTATGTGGCGACATCGTGTTCCGTGTTACGACTTCACCCTTTGTGTTACGACATTGCCGTTTGTGTTACGACATCACCCTTTCGTGTTGCGACAGAGTGCTTTGTGAAACAGTGAAAGATTTCATCACAAAAGTAGGCTGCGAGTCGAAGGATGAACACGAGGAAGAATCGATTTCACAAAAGTGCAACGTTCTCAATCAGAAGCTCGATGCTTTGCTCAATACATTAGATATGGAAGCTCAAGCGGCACAAAGCTTAACCCTCGCTCAAGGCCCCTCCTCCTCCCCCGCACAGGCAGCGCATACTCAGGTCAGTTCCTTCCTTCCTTCCTTCCGAACTTCCTTCCTTCCTTCCGAACTTCTTCCTTCCTTCCGAACTTCCTTCCTTCCTTCCGAACTTCATTCCTTCCTTCCTTCCGTCCTTCCGAACTTCATTCCTTCCTTCCGATCTCCCTTCCTTCCTTCCTTCCTTCCTTCCTTCCTTCCTTCCTTCCTTCCTTCATTTCTTCCTTCTTTCCTTTTTTCCTTCTTTTTCATTTCTTAATTTTTTCTTTTGGTTCTCATTCTTGCTTTCTTACACTTTCTTTTTTTCTTTCTTTTTTTTTTCCTTCCTTTCATTTTTTTCTTCTTTCATCTCTTACTTGTTTTCTTTTTTTCTTCATCTTCCCTTTTTCAAATTATTCCATTTATTTCAACTTCAACACTCTTCCCCACTGACCCCCCCCCCCCGAACCCTTGACCCATACCCTGATTATTTCGACCATCAATTATCCTATCCGTTAGGCAAAGTCTTGTCGATGTTAAAAAATAAACTTTAAAAAAAAGAAAGAAATCTGTTTTGCTGTGAATACATAACAAAAAATTAACCAGTCATTCAGTATGCTTTATTTTAATAATACCGTAAATATTTGGAGTGAAGCTACAGTTTTGAACGGGGACACTATAGTTTTCTACTGCAATAAAACGATGACTTCTTAATTGGCACCCAACCGGGACTTTAGAATCGGAGGGGAACTATAGGTTTGCGTGTTGTCCGTCCGCCCGTCCGTCCGTCTAGCCGTCCGTCTGTCCAAGGCCGGCTGTTACTCCCGCCCTGATAATCTAATTTTCTAACATATTTGGTCCTATCATGGTGGGTAGGTGCACGCTATTTCTATTTTGGCTTTTTACCAATGTCAAGGTCATAATGGCTGCCATCTTGGATTTTTTTTCGTTCGAAATTTCGGTTGTGGGCTGTGTTCTTTTTACTAACCGACGTGCGGACGAAACGTGTCATTCTAACAATATTAATTGAGCGTTGTATGTGTGTATGTGTGTGTGGCAGGAGGGGGTATTCGACATTCCTACAATCACAGTGGAAAATTCCGATTCGTCTCCAAACCCTCAATTTCCCCCTACTGGAGATCCGAAAATGGCGAAAGAAGAACCAAGTTCTGGTAACCAAGTCAACACCCAAAAAGACGCACCAAGCAGTGGACAAGCGGAGAAACTGAGCGATAATAGGGGAAATCATGAAGACAAAACAACGGAAGGGAATGGGCAACGATCTGTTTCGAATGAAACATTAAGCGATAAGTCCGACGGTCCGGAGGATAAATCCAGGGCTGGAAAGGGCGAGCGGTCACTGTCAGACGACAAGCTAAGTACCGACTCGAAGAGTACCGACTCGCAGGAGAATACCCCGAGTACCTCCGACGACGAGAGGACACCCCCAAGACGGAGCCGCCGCAGGAGGGCGCCCACCCAGGTGAGGACAGTCACGGGATTGGTGACTTCATATATATATATATATATATATATATATATATATATATATGTATATGTATATATATATATATATATATATATATATATGTATGTGTAAATAAATAAATAAATAATATATATATATATTATATTATATTATATTATATATTATTATATATATATATATAAATATATTTTATTATTTATTTATTTTTTTTTTTTTTACTTTTCAGGTCATTTGTTTATTGATATCGGGTGTTGATAAAATTAACAGGGTGTTTTATAGCCATCACTCACTATTACTTATTTTTTTTCCATGATTGATTTTTTGATTGGTTATTGATTATCTTTTATCTTATGTGTATTTTTTGTTAGTGTCGCTTTTTCGTTAGGTCATGAGGTTTATGCGTCACAGGCTGTTACGCTCGGTAGCCCCCCCTCTCCCGAGCGTCCCCCCTTTCCGCCCTCCCTCCCCCCACCTCTCACCCCTACCCCTTCCTCAAACCCCTGCTGTCTCGTGGATACTGAACCTGTCATCATTTTTCCACATAAAACAGGACTTTTTCTGTATTTATTTATCTATTTGTTTATTTATTTATTTATTTTGAGAAATAAAAATCAATGCTGTGTTTAATATCGATACTTAATGTTAACAGACTTTACAGAAAGTATTAATATTAGTACTAGATGTAAACTGACCATGTTTATTTTTTGGTGCATATTAAAAGTCAGGCGGCTGTGTGGTCATTTTTTATTTTCACACAAATAAATACGAAAAAAAACTTATTTATTTATTTATTATCCCCCGTGAAACGGAGGGATATAGGTTTGAGATTGTCCGTCCGTCCGTCCGTCCCCTCTTCAAGCTAAGGACTTTGTGGACACCACTTCTATATCAACGAAGCATAATTCAGCTTTCATATTTCATACAGGCAAAATATAGGGTATAAAGATGTGCAACGTCAAGGTTTCAGTTTGATCGAAGCAAAATTGACAAATTGACAGGCTTTTGAAAATCGTCGAAAATAGACATATGTGCACATGTATAGGACTTTGTGGACACCACTTCTATATCAACGAAGCATAATTCAGCTTTCATATTTCATACAGGCAAAATATAGGGTATAAAGATGTGCAACGTCAAGGTTTCAGTTTGATCGAAGCAAAATTGACAAATTGACAGGCTTTTGAAAATCGTCGAAAATAGACATATGTGCACATGTATAGGACTTTGTGGACACCACTTCTATATCAACGAAGCATAATTCAGCTTTCATATTTCATACAGGCAAAATATAGGGTATAAAGATGTGCAACGTCAAGGTTTCAGTTTGATCGAAGCAAAATTGACAAATTGACAGGCTTTTGAAAATCGTCGAAAATAGACATATGTGCACATGTATAGGACTTTGTGGACACCACTTCTATATCAACGAAGCATAATTCAGCTTTCATATTTCATACAGGCAAAATATAGGGTATAAAGATGTGCAACGTCAAGGTTTCAGTTTGATCGAAGCAAAATTGACAAATTGACAGGCTTTTGAAAATCGTCGAAAATAGACATATGTGCACATGTATAGGACTTTGTGGACACCACTTCTATATCAACGAAGCATAATTCAGCTTTCATATTTCATACAGGCAAAATATAGGGTATAAAGATGTGCAACGGCAAGGTTTCAGTTTGATCGAAGCAAAATTGACAAATTGACAGGCTTTTGAAATTCGTCGAAAATAGACATATGTGCACATGTATAGGACTTTGTGGACACCACTTCTATATCAACGAAGCATAATTCAGCTTTCATATTTCATACAGGCAAAATATAGGGTATAAAGATGTGCAGCGTCAAGGTTTCAGTTTGATGGAAGCAAAATTGACAAATTGACAGGCTTTTGAAAATCGTCGAAAATAGACATATGTGCACATGTATAGGACTTTGTGGACACCACTTCTATATCAACGAAGCATAATTCAGCTTTCATATTTCATACAGGCAAAATATAGGGTATAAAGATGTGCAACGTCAAGGTTTCAGTTTGATCGAAGCAAAATTGACAAAATGACAGGCTTTTAAAAATCGTCATAAATCGACATATATGCAAACGGAGTGGACTTCAAGGAAGGGTGTCCAGCTTAGATATTGCATAGGGGTAATATTTAGGGTTTCACGGGGGATATTGCTGCTCTCTGACAGCATCTAGTTTATTTTTGAGAAATAGAAACCAATGCTGCTATTTAATATTCGCTTCGATATTAAATATGAACACACCATTTTGTGGTGTGTACTTTGCAGAATGTATTAACATTAGCACTGGCTCTTAACTCACATGTTTTGATTTACTTTATTTATTTATTTATTTGACAGAAGGTATTCAGGAAGCGAGAACAGCTGATGTCGCGTGCGAATAGCCTCAAGAAAGCCATACGTCAGATTATAGAGCACACAGAGAAGGCTGTCGATGACCAGAATGGTCTCACGGAGCAAATGGAGCGCGAGAATCAGGAACAGTTCGGCTTTCCACCGCCAGATGTCGCCACCGAGCGCGGCGGTGACGTCATATGCGGAAGTGAGGCTTCCATGGAAACATTCCAAGATTCCCAAGCTCGATCTTCCAAAAATAGTTCTGAAAACTCTAGGGAAATAAAAGATAACAGCATTTTTACTGAACCTGCAGATATACATAATTTAGGTAGCGAAGGTAATGTAGATAATAGGTCACTACCAAATACTGTACAATACTCAGTACATGGCGAGGTAGTGAAAGTAGAAACGAGTACTTTAGAGGGGCCGATTTCAGTGACATCTGGGGAGTGTATCGTGCATCGCGAAGCAGACGATATCCTTCCCGCCTTAAGCATAAACATTCCACAAGTCTGCGTAGAGACGGACACTCCGCGAAGCTCTCCGGACGATAACGGAAATTGCCGACAAGGACAAAGTTCCAAAGACAGCGAAGTTCCTGTTAGTACCCTCGAAATGGACTTACTTCGGGTTCCATCGGCGAGATTTCCGACGCTACGCGAGCGAAGCTCTCCGGACGATAACGGAAATTGCCGACAAGGACAAAGTTCCGAAGATGGCGAAATGGACTTGCTGCTGGTCCCACCGCCGAGATTTCCGACGCTACGCGAACGAAGACCGGTCGATCAGTCCTTGACGATATCCACCGCGACACATTATGAGAAATACGAATGTGAGGAGAGCGAAAAAGTTCCATTATCGCCCATTCCAGGCTCGCCTTCCCTTTTACCCTCTACTCCGCGAGAGGTGAGCAGTTATCTTGAAAACTTAAAATTCGAAATCAGTGAAATTCCAAAAAAAAAAAAAAAAAAAAAAAAATACAAATCTTCACTTGATAATAAATTTTGTGTATTAATTATTTCTTAAAAGCTATTTCTAAATGTTCTTTTTAATTCGAAAAAAAAAAAAAATAAATATTAGTATGGTGTGTAAAATCCATTGCAAAATCAGCCTTTATTTTTTACAATGGAAACTGTTCATAACAGCGGTATTTTGCACACCACAATTATAGTAACAAGATGTTAATAATGGAAGACGTTTGCTTTTTAGCTGTCAGTTGCTCCGTCAGAAGAGAATCTGTCTATGATTTCCGGTACCGGAGATGAGTTTTACTCCTCCCCCGTCTCGCCAAACACCTTAGCAACCACCATGGCAACGCTGTCGTTGCCAACGTGGCCCAGCACCTTGGCAACGACCATGACGTCACTGACTGTGCCCACGTGGTGCCAAGGCATGGAGAGTGAAAACGCTAGTGCGTGCACAACGCCGGGATCGCTCAGCCCCCTGCCCACCCCTCACTCCCTGAGCCCCACCACCCCCGAGGCAGCAGCAACCAAGCGCACATGTAAGTGTTTTCAAGAGCGGCTGTGTGTGGGGGGGGGGGAGGGATAAAAATAGCATGTTTTTCATTCAATCTGGTCAGGCGTGTTAATTTGGACTTTGGTCTTGTGTGATCAAAAATAAATAAATAAATAAATAAGTAAATAAATCAAAATGAACAAACAAATAAATAAATAAAATAAAATGAAAATGAGCGATGCAATGGTTTTCCAGAATATAGCCGGAAAAATCCATAATTTTTTTTCATTAGTTTTTTTAATGTGAAATTATTGTAGAATTCTTGTCTTTAGCCTCACGTTTGGGTTCTTCGACTGAATCCAACCAAAGCTCCATCCCGCACCCTGCCCTCACCCCCCCCCCCACTCACCCTAAACTCAAACCTCACCCTTCTCTCCTAATTCCCTCAACTGATCTACGTTTTTTGACGCCCCACCACCACCCTCGAACCCCACCCCCAATTCACCCCCACCCCCCCCCCACCCCCCACTCCTGGGTTTTATTTTTCAGTTTTTGACGCCGTCGTTCCGGTTTGGGTTTCTTGTCCTGAATCTAACCAAAACCCCATCCCACCCCCTCCACCCCCTTCCACCACCACCCGCGACCCTCCCCCACCCCCCCCCCCCCCCTTCCCCCCACCCTAAACTCATCCCCCTCCTGTTCTTAATCACTCATTTGATTTTTTTTTACGTTTTTTTTTCCAGTTTTTGACGCCGTCGTTCCGAAATCACCAAAGGCCGCTTTACCGACTTCTCCCTCTCACCCGTTCTCACGGCGGATTAGTAAATTGAGTACGCTTCACAAGACCTCATCACACACGAAGAGAGAAAAAAGTCCGGCGAAAGACACGAGTAACATCGAATTTCCCATCCTTGGTGTTCCGGTTTTCCAACCACTTCCGGGTGAGTCCGAAATTATCTCTCTGTAACCGGGAACAGTTCATCGGATTAATAATTATTATATAGTAATTCATTGATTGCTTAATATATTTTATCTAATTTTACTTAGTTAATTATTTGTTTATTTATTTGTTTATTTATTTGTTTATTTGTTTGTTTATTTTCCTACCACTTCCGGTGAGTCTTAATTCGTCTCACCGAAAGTTACATTTATTATTATTAGACTATTATTATTATTATTATTATTATTATTTAGAGTTTTTTATATTGCGCTCATTAAGCAACGCAACTGAGCGCACAAGTTATATAAAATATAAAAATAAAATACTACTGTCTGTAAAATACTTATGTCTGTAACCGATGGTAAATGCGCGTATTAATTAGTTATTATGTATCTGTTCATTAATTAATTCGTTACTTAATTACTTTATCTTGTTTTTATTTAATGATTTATTTGTTTATTTGCTGGTTTATTTGTTTATTTTTTATTTGTTTATGTATTTGTTGATTTATTTGTTTATTTATTTTTTGGCGCAGGAGTATCGGGTTTATCGGGTCTTGCTGGCGGGAGTTTGATCAGCCAAGTGTTACTGGCCAACGCGGACGCACTGTGCGCGGCCGCGTCACCGCTCATGGAGGAAGATGCGCACCTGTAAGTAGTGCCACTGTAGAATGTATTCATGCACGCCATTCATGATATTTTATACTCTATTATTCAACATGGGCTCAAGAAATGGAAAATGGTGGTAGTGAGGGGGGAGGGGGGTAACGGGGTGGCGGGGGGTTATGGGGGAGGGGGAAGGGAGGGGTGGTCGCGAGGGGTGGTGATGGCGTAGGGGGAAGGGGTGGTGGGCAGGGGGAGAGGTGAGAAGGCTGAGGGGGGGTATATATATATATATATATATAGTAATAAAATGAATAAATAACAGGAAAAAATTCAGTCTTAGATATTTTATTAAACTTTCCTTCTTCAAACTACACGTATGAAAGTACAACAATGTCCCTGGGCTGCGCCTTGTAGCAAATGGCGCAAAAAAAATCAAAACGGGCGCCACGCTTTGAGAGCTTTGCGCCAGGCAGGGCGCAACATTTACATATTGGGCGCAAGATTGAAAATAGATTGCACCCTGGCGCATATTTGAGGGACCTTGCTCGTTGATGTTGTAAAAGTAGCATTTGTTGTACAAGACATCTCTCATGTTTTTAAAATGGATGGGAGACGGTCGCTAAAACAACATATTTTTTTTTTATGACATTCGTTAAAATATTCATATTTCTGTATTTTTGTACCAATGTATTTTTTATAATATGTAAATACCATATAATCCTGGGCGTAAAGAAAATCTGTTCGGGCGCACCATTGTAAAAGCTTTGCACCCGTGGGCGCAGCTTTTCGAAATACCTTGAACATCACTGAAAGTGTAAAAGCTGTATTAAAAAAAAAGTTAACTGCATAAATACCGCATCTCGGAAAGTACACAACTTGAATACATATCTTTCAAAACTCTATCCACAAAAGTTAATTGCACAAATAACGCATCTCAGATAGCACACAAGTATCTTGGCTAATACATAACTTGAATACATTTCTTTCAAAACTCTATACACAAAAGTTAACTGCACAAATAAAGTATCTTGGATAATACATATAACTTGAATACATTTCCTTCATAACCCTTATCCTATCTAAAAATAGACTAGATTGTGGTGTGTTAAATGTGTTTTATTTTCGTTTATCGGGGAAAAAAACAGCCCAAATCGAAAAAAGGATCAAATTCATGTAGGCGAAAATGGCCCAAAAATATTGTGGTGTGTAAGTGGGAGAAAACGGCCCGCAATTTTAATTATAAACAAAGAAAAAGACAGCCCACATTTGTTATAAACAAAGGAGTAACCAGCCCATTTTTATTATAAACAAAGGAGTAAACAGCCCATTTTTATTATAAACAGAGCAGAAAACAGCCGACTTTTATTATAGACAAAGGAGTAAACAGCCCATTTTTATTATAAACAAAGAAGAAAACAGCCGACTTTTGTTTTAAATACAGGAGAAAACAGTCCACGTTTTATAAACGCGGGAGGAAACGACCAAATTTTGGAGGTTGAAAATGACCTGAATTTTCTGTTGAGAACATTTGAACCAATACACTATCACCTGGGTTAAATAAACATAAAATAAGTACACGAGCAAATTACATCTGTATTTCTTTAGTCACTCTTCAATCGCACTGGATCAAGCTGCACAAACTTATGCTTGTTTTTGGCGTTTTCTTTATTTCATCTACTGGCATTTTATGTCTTGCTTTTGCAAAAAAAAAAAAAAAAAAAACCGTGGTTTTCTTCCAACTTTCTTGGTCGTCTTCGTTTTGGCCTGTTTTCGTTTTGTGCCATTTTCGTTTTGGACCATTTTCGCATTCTAATTTTCGTAACACTTCTTGTGAGCATGACAGATTTTTACACACCACAATCTGTTTCCATTAGGTTGTTTCAGGATATCTAAATAAGTCGTTTACAGACATCGTAATGCAGATATAAGATAATGCATAAAAAAACAGAAGATATGAAAATACATATCTATTTTACACACCATTTTCTGTGTTTTTCCTCAGGGAGAATTATGATGAGAAGTGCTGTATGAACAACTATTTTGGCATTGGTGTTGACGCCAAAATTACACTTGATTTCAACACGAAAAGGGAAGAACATCCGGAGAAATGTCGCAGCCGCACCAAAAATATGATGTGGTAAGTCTTTATTTATTGACGATTCTTCTCATTTTTGTCCCATAATCGTCAAAGTTTAGAACAAGTTCAGGGACATTGTGACCAGCTGGAAGACAGTTCGAGCAAACCATTGTAAAAACATTAAAAACACTGGTTATTAAAGGGAGACATTTTTTTCATATTCGCCCAGGGACATTTTGACCTGCTGAAATCTAGTCAACCAGGTATCAGAGTGCTTGTAGGGTCGCCAAAAAAGTATTTATTTCAAACAAGGACCAAATAGACATTATTCAAGAGAGAGGCACATGGGGAATTAACATTCGTGGAAAATTTGATCAAAATTGCACTGGAAGAAGCATTTTTAAAAATTGGCTAATAAACTACTAAAATATACCGCTATTTAACCAGTTTTTGGTGGATCGCCAAAGAAAGTAACTTTTCAAGAGAAGGACCACTTAGGGTACATTCATACAAAATCTGAAAGCAAGTGTATCTTGCGAGTGTATCTTGCGAGTGTACGCACCTTAGTACATATTTAGTTGTAAACTATATAAAGTCTTGGTTAAGATATTGTTTCATGTATAAAATATTCGTTTTTTATCACACCATAACTTAAGCACACAATGATTCCATAAAGTTCAATAAAACTGGTTTAACCTATTGATCTGGCAATCTCATAATCGAATGCGCTCTCCGCAATCCAGTTGTTGTATGTCGGAGACGATGTTCCCTGATGAAAGGCGAAGAAAACCAACCCACAGATCTATAGTCGTCTTCTTTTCGATTTACTGTCAGCGTGAGTGGATTCCGCATATCACGCTTTTCCACACTCATTGAGAATGCGCCGGGTTCGTATGTGGGCGGTGCTCCTATTTCGGCAATTTTCTTTGCCATGGTAACCGATTTCTCCGCAGTTGCTGGAAGTTTGGCAGAAACACTCTTCAATTCTTCTTCTGAATATTCTAATTCAGCGTTTATTTTTTTAAGAACTGTTGAAACATTCACCGATCTCTTGATGTGTTGAATTTTTTGGATTCGTTCTTTGCATTTTTTTTTTATTCGCCTTTCCGCTTTATTGAAACGGCGTTCAATGTCCTTCATAGTCTCTTTTTGTAATCGTTTTAAAGTTTGCAAGGCTGACTCCTCAGTTTCACGACAATCCTGAATATCCTTGTTAATTTTGGTGTGAAGCCCAAAGAATTCACGTCTTAAAAGATTTAATTGACTCACGTGTTGCCGGAGCTGCCGTTGTGTAGTCAAACCGGAAGTGGCGCCCTTTTTGTCTTTATCCAGCGCTTCCAGGAATTGGGTAGTATTGAAATCATTCTTGATCTGGTTGACATTACAGCTGGATTTGCAGAATGGGCATGAAACCGTTGCGTACCAACCTCCATTCCGGACCTTTCTTATGCATGCGCCACAAACCGTATGGAGACAGGGTAGAATTTTTGGATTGACGAAACGATTGCAGCAGACCCTGCATTCACTTTTTTCCTTTAAAAATTCCTCCATAATGGAACAGCAGTAATAGTAATAAATTAACTCTGTCAATCAATCAGTCAATCAATCAATCAGTCAGCCAGTCTGTTGACCTGACGAAATATTCAAACAGCCAAAATATATTTTACTTCAAAACAGTTGTCTACAAAACCGTTCACTATTGTCATTTGAGAACTAAATGCAAACCTCAAAGATTGGTGTCTCAACTTGGACAAACGTCTGATCTTGAATGTTCAGAAAAAGGCCGTTGTCATAATAGAATTTCCTTATTTATCCACTTCCGTTAAAAAAACCAGACCTTTTCTTTATTTACCCGGTTCCGTAAGAAAAATATTAAAAGAAATGAAAAAAGTAAATAATAATTAAATTAAGCACAACAGTTAGAAAAGAAATGAAAGGTTTGAATCGACAAATTTGCCAAACCCGTCAACCGCACAGCAGTGTTTACACAGCGAAGCTTAACATTTACAGAGTGGTCCCCTCAGAATGCTTAATTAAGCGTGATTTGTGTTTCAGGTTAACATAGAACCCGTTTATACCTGGGGTATTTTTTTAAAGAGATCGAATAATAAAGTGCGGTCTTGTTGAAGCGGGGTTGAGTAGCGGGATGGGAGGGGGGGGGGGGGGGTGGAGGAGCAAGTAATTTAAAAAAAACAGCAGCATTAGAAAATTTTCGCTAAGTGTAAGTAGACCATATATGATATTTGAGCTTTATCTGTAAATTCCATGTTGATTTTTTTCTGTATTTACAAAACAAGATCGAAAATGTAATTGGGTCTGTATTTGTCGAAACCTGTCATTGAAGGGTTTAAGTTAAGTGATTGATACAAATCGGGGTTGAAGTTTCGAGAGGGAAAGGGGGCGAAATCTCATGCCTGCTTTTCTTGAACCCAATATTGTCGAAAATGAAACCACTAACATAGAAGTACTGTGAATGGTGATTTGCAATTCTTTTCTTTTCCTTGTAGTGTCAAGAGGTTTGTTTATGCTGCGTATTTGCTTAACTTAAAGTGTGTGCCTTGTGTGTTATGTAGGTATGGCGTGATTGGCAGTAAGGAGATTGTGCATAAGACATTTAAGAATCTGGATCAGCGGGTACAGCTGGAGTGTGACGGAGTCCGGATTCCATTACCCAACCTGCAAGGCCTGGTCGTACTCAACATTCCCAGGTGGTTTGTTTGGTGGTGGAGGGGGCGTGACTGTGGGTGGTAGGATGTGGGAGGGGGTTGTGGGTTGTTATGATGCTGTGAGGATACCCCCACCCAAACCACAAGGCCTGGTCGTACTTAGCATTCCAAGGTGGTTTGTCTGGTGGTGGAGGGGGGTGGGGGAGAGGGGAGGGGGCGTGGTTTTGGGTGGGATGTTGGGGGGGGGGGGGTGGGTTTCCTTACCCAACTTGCAAGTCCTGGTGGTACTGAACATTCCAAGATTTTAATCGTTAACTGGGTTAAATTTATTAATTTACTTCCTGCTGTTTTGACTGCTAACGGAGCAGTTAACTATACAGTTAACTTTGTGAATGCGGTTACTTGTTGCCAAGGGAGCAGTTAACGGAGTCAGTTAACTGTACAGTTAACTTTTGTGAATACGGCCCCTGTGAATTCTGCGAAAATAGTCCTCATCAGTTTTGTGTTGACACATCAAAGCTACATCTCACCAGAGGTCAGCTATTGTATAACAACTTTTACACACCATATATTTCACACGATTAAGATCACACGTGTATGTGTGTGCTTATCTTAACTCCCCCTTTTTTCTCCTCTCTTCTTATTTCACAGCTACATGGGCGGGATTAATTTCTGGGGCGGAGGTAACAAGGCGGAAGAGAACTTCATCAAGCCCTCGGTCGACGACAAGATTCTAGAGGTGGTGGCTGTGTTTGGGAGTGCTCAGCTTGGGCTGTCGCGTGTCTTCAATCTCTATCACCATCGCATTGCTCAGGTATAAATACATCATCAATTTATTTATCAATAAAAATGTTAATAATAATAATAATAATAATGATAATAATAATAATAATTATAATAATAATAATAATAATAATAATAATAATAGTAATAAGAAAAAGAGTGGCGTACCATTATTTTTACACACTACATTGCAATAGCTTTACACACCTTTTACACACCACATTACAGTGATTTTACACACAACATTGCAGTAATTTTACACACCACATTACAGTGATTTTACACACCATAATTGTGTTTCTACAGTGTCGGAGCGTGAAAATAACAATACTGGGGGAGGAGGGAGTGCCAGTGCAGGTGGACGGGGAGGCGTGGACGCAACCCCCGGGATATATCCGCATTGCTCATAAAAACCGTGCTCAAATGCTCACCAGGGATAAGGTGCGTGAAACGCGAAAAAAAGAAAAAACTAATAAAAATGAAAAAAAAGAAAACTGGCATAAAAATACGATATTTGCACTCTCTGGATTTTGTTGGGCTTGAGAAGTTAAAGTGAAATTCTGAGTAAACCTCATTACTTTACAATCCATTGTTTTTTTTGTTTGTTTGTTTTTTTTTTTTGTTTTGTTTTTTGTTTGTTTTTGTGTGTGTGTTTTGGCACGTGCAAAAATATCAGCTGATTGAGCGTTGCCAGGAAGAAGGAGAAGAAGAAGAAGAAGAAGAAGAAGAAGAAAGAGAAGAAAAAACAGCTGGAAGAAAACATAAACGGGGCACACACGTAGTATTCAATCAATTATACAGAAGTAAAATTTAAAAAAAAAAAAACAATAAATTCAATATAAAACAGGTGGAAAGGGCTTTCACTGAGGTACAAAATATATCTTTTTAATGGGCCAGGTGTTTGAAGAGGCGCTGAAGGCCTGGACTGAGAAACAGAAACTCGAGAAGCCGGTGTGTCCCAAACATCACGTGCTGAGTGAAGGGGAGACGCAGATACTGCACTCGTTCGTGGAGGGGACGGAGACGCTCATCAAGAGGTGAGGGCGGGGGAGAGGGGGTGAGGAGGGAGGGAGGGGCGGGGCGGGGGGTGAGGAGGGCCCGTGTGTCCCAAACATCACGTGCTCAGCGAGGGAGAGACGCAAATACTGCACTCGTTCGTAGAGGCTACGGAGACGCTCATCAAGAGGTGAGGGGAGGGGGCAGGGGGATGAGGGGGCCCGTGTGTCCCAAACATCAAGAGGTGAGGGGGGAGAGGGGTGAAGGGGTGGGAGGGGATGAGGGTGAAGTGTGTGGTAGTGAGGGGGAGAGGCATATACTGCATTCTTTACGGAGGGTGGTAGGGCGAGAGGTGGAGGGGCTGCTTTCCGCGTTTTGTTAAAAAAAGGGGGGGTATTACTTTTAGCTTAGCATTCCACGTTAATGGGGCCGTTTTAAAAAGTCATGGACGCGCACGGGGGTTACTCGTGACATTACCAGTAAAGTACGCGCTGAACCTTATGTATTTCAGGTGTACTTATGCGTATATGTACTTTGTGTACTTGCAGCGTCAAGATGACGTGTATTTACCACAGTACAGCGGAGCAGGAACTCATGCCCTTAGCAACGCAAGCATCTGAATTCTTAGAGCGTCTTTACCCGGCAGGCAGACTAGCGGAAGTAAGTGCCGCCATTTTGTATTTCCCACAAATCCCGCAGAAATTCGTCCAATGTTTACATGTTTTTGTAGCTTAGCTTTTTTTCCCTATTATTTCTCTACCTTTTTAAAAAATAAATTATGTTCTTTTTTCACAATAGTGTATGACCAGTTTTAGTCTTAATTTTGGGTAGTAATTTTGAATTTTAGTAAATTTGATAATTATATTTTGGTTATAAATTTTGATACGGTTTGAATTCTTTTCTGAATGCTTCTGTTTAGGGGAGAAAATATATAACAAGAAAATAATAAATAAATAGCAAAAAAAAAAAAAGAAGAAAAATGCGATCTTTTTTATTAACAGGCTCCGGTTGAAGAAAACACTCAGGTTTAAATTCATGATCACTAGGTGTCGTTAAAAAAAACTGATGTTGTGTTGTTATATCGTATAATGTTGTATCGTATAATGTTATATCGTATAATCACTACGATTCGCCTTCTGCCTCCCTCTCTCTCTCTCTTTCTCTTTCTTTGTTTTTTTTTTCTACAAATTCATCTTGTGCGGTTTTTATGTGCATAAATTACCCAAACGAAGACTCGTGGGTAATATATGTCAAAGTTTACATGTGAAAGTTCATTTTTATTTATTTGTTTTTTAGCTACTGTGGTTAAACAAAGAATATGACATAATATTCTTAGTCCACCATAAAACCAAATTATGGTGTGTAAAATTAATGCTTCGCATATATATATGTTAATGAAAAAATTCGACCATATCCTCGATCAGCGCCATACACATAGATTATGGTGTGTAAAATATAACTTAATTTATATGGACAGACTGAGAGTCAACACACCATATTCTTCTCATAAACTGGATTTAAATTATTTTGCCGAAAATTCTATTTTATACATGATTTGGCCATGGGTAAGTTGAAATTTGGACTGAAATATTAAAATATTTTGTTATTGTTGTTTGCTTTTAGCATGTAATGCTTTATTTCAGGATGTCTGTGTTTACACTTGAGCATAATGTACGTGTGATTGAACTACAGACATATATAAAGCCAGACCATTATTGACCAACACATATAAAGACTTATTAATTCCATTAATGAAAGTGCAAGCATTTTGCTTTTTTTACTTATTATTATAATTTTTATATTTGTTAAGTTTCAGCCGAACTTTTAAATGAATATTTCTTTTGGATTATATTTCCTAGTTTTATTTCTTAATTATATTTTTTTTCTCTTTAGGAAATTATCACATTTTTACACACCACTTTCAGGCTTACGCAGTAATATTTGTCCATGCCAAGTGTTCTAGACACCATATTGTGTAAATAACGCAGCTCCCAAACAGGAGAAATCACCTGTGAGAAACGTTCTAATTTTTTAAAAATAAATTTATTGTATTGTATTGTTTGTTTTTCAGCCGGCCATTCGAACACAAGTGTCGGACCTCGTTAGTTCAGTAAGAACTCTGTACAACGAAGCGAATCTGTTCTTACAAGAGAAAGCATTTTCTTGTGTAAGTCCCAATTTTCTGGCGTCCCTGGCATTTTTTTTTTGTTGTTGTCTCTCTCGCCTTGTCGGTCTATCTGTTATTCCATTAGCGTAGCCACGTTTTTACATTGGGGGGGGGGGGGGGGGGGAGGGCGAGGGATACTATGCCCCCCACCCACTCTGAAAAGTAAGGGGGCTGAGCCCCCCACCCCCACCCCCCCCCCCCCGGTGGCTACGCCTATGCATTCAGTCTATACGCCTCTCTCTCTCTCTCTCTCTCTCTCTCTCTCTCTCTCTCCTTCCCCTCCTTCCTCTCTCTCTCTCTCTCTCTCTCTCTCTTTCTATCTGTCTCTCTTTGTCTCCCTCCTCCCCCCCCCCTCTCTCTCTCTCTCTCTCTCTGTCTCTCTCTCTCATTCACTCACTCACTCACTCACTCTATATCTCTCTCTTTCGTCCCTACCGTCAGTCCCTCCCTTCCCCCTGATTTTCTAAGTTAATATATAAACAATTACCTCTGCAGATTAAGGTGCTTTGAAGCGTTTTTTTTTTTTTCATTTTACCATGTAGTTTGGTTTGCTCAGCAGGGGAGGGGGGAGAAGGGGGGTGGGGGAGATTAGTTAATGTTTCTGTAAGTAATTGTCATCTTAGTTTGCCGGGAGGGAGGGGGGCGGGGCGGGGCCACGTGCAGGGACGGGAGGAGGAGGGGGGGTTGAAATATTACGGTCTCCGACCGCTCTACTTTTAACGAGATTTGTTGTTGTTGTTGTTTTATGTAGCGTTTAAGCAGTGAAGTCGAAGAGAAGCTCAACAGCGCTCTGAACAGGATGGAGAGTGAGATGAAAACGGTGTATGAGATCGGGGGACTGCCGCATTTCCATGCCATTTCTGGACAGGTGCCAACAAAATATTTTCCACCCCAGGGGGTCAGATCCAGGGACCTGGAGGAGGAGGAGGGAAGGATGTTTGCTGGCGTCTGACACCTACCCCTTCCCCTCTTTTATTCCCCACAGGGGAGAATATATGCGATTGACCGCATGTCGGTCGATCGGTCTGTCATCAAGAGCTTGTTAACACGATAACTTAAAAACTGCTGCAAGGATTTTAATGAAACTTGGTATGTAGCTTCTATGGGAACAAACACAGATCGGTGTAGTAATTGGACCAGGTTCGTCCAAGGAAAACGGACCAGCTGGACTTGGAAAATTTCAGCTCTTGATTGACTGTTGATGGCCGTGTTTAACTGATGGGGATGGGGGGAAGGAGGGGGGGCTGTGGGGAATATGTGGGCTATGCACACTGCTCTAGTTTTTTATGCACCGACCTGACTAAGGTCTTTAGGGGCATCATGTTTTCTGACTGGTCCGTCTGTCCGTTCCATCAATCTGTGCGTCACCGCTATGATTGTGAACACCATATCTCAAGGTCTACCAATCGGATTTCAGTCAAATCTGGTAGCTAGCTTTTATATATAATGTTCTAGAGCTGATTAGGTTTTGGTGACCTTGCTTGGTTGTTCAAGGTCACTGCAGGACTTTGAAATTTCACATGGGATTTCCCTTACCAAGTGGTTTTTGAACACCATATCTCGAGTTCTGCTAATAGTAGTAGGGAAATAAGGGTTCTGGCTCAGTAAATCATCGTGACGTCATCAATCACGTGATCAATTAAGCCAATTAAGTCAATTAAGGCAATTAAGCCCGCTGTCACCTTTCAATCATTGTGACGTCATACTGACGTCATAGGCGGCGTAACCATGGCAACAGACCCTAAAAAAGTGATGACCTCCCCCCCTATTCCCCCTAACCCCCCTCCCCCCACCCCCTACCCCCCACCCTAGGGGTAAGAAAATTTTGTGATTTCAGCATAGTTATCCGTTTCGGACGATTCTGAGCAACTTTGGTTTTTATGATCCCCCCTCCCCCCCCCCCCCCCCCATCATGTAACACTGTGTAGTTGAACAGCCACAGACATCATTCAAAGACGAGAGCAGACCTTTTTGTTCTCCTTGGAAAAACTCCCACCTCGGGACAAACTTTTGGTTTTTGGGTTTTGTGACTCTGTGACATTATGTGACAACATGCGACTGTGACATTATGTGACTTTATGTGATCTGTGACATTATGTGACTCTGTGACTTTTTTTAACATAATAGCCATATTTCTATGTCTATTTTCACTATTATTATTATGATAATATTTAATTAGTCATATTTCAATGGTTCTATTACAGTAACGACACACACACACACACACAGCATAGGAATTAGTACATGAAAGGTCTCAGAGTGTGGGGAAGCCGATCGATAAATTTCAGAGTGCACTCGTTCAGAGCGTGGGAACGATCAATAATTTGAGAAGGAATGGGATTTTCCCTACGTTAAGTCCAATGTTATGTTTTATGTTATAGTAGTTGGAAAATGGTGCTTCTAGACCAACTTTAGCAAATGTAGTTTTTGACAACATATGATATATAAAATAAGTGTTAGCATTTTACCATGCTACTTATTCAAATGTTCTAAAGTTATAGTGGTGTAGAAATGGTGGTTCTAGATCAACTTTAACAAATTTAGTTTTTGATAACATATGATGTATAAAATAGGTTTTAGCATTTTACCAAGCTACTTATTTGAATGTTCTAAAGTTATGGTAGTGGAAAAATGGTGGTTCTAGACCAACTTTAAGAAATTTTGTTTTTTGACAACATATGATGTATAAAATAAGTTTGAACATTTTACCATGTTGAAGTAGGGAAAAATAAGGGTTCTAAACCAACTTTAACAAATTTAGTTTTTCACGTTTCAAACAATTCTACCACTTGGTTGGTTGGTTGATTGTTGGAAAATGGGAAGTGAAAATGTGGATAGTTATGTAGGAAAACTGTGCCCATTCAAACATGTGTTCGAATGGCAAGCCCATTTAAAGACGTGTTCGAATGGCAAGCCCATTCAAAACACGTGTTCGAATAATTTTTGGAAGATATTACGTCGTGGTATTGTTCAACAAATTGTTCAACATGTTCAACATGTTCAACAAATTGTTCAACATGCTCAACATGTTCAACATGTTCAACAAGTTCAACATGTTCAACATGTTCAACATGTTCAACAAGTTGTTCAACATGTTCAACATGTTCAACAAGTTGTTCAACATGTTCAACATGTTCAACAAGTTGTTCAACATGTTCAACATGTTCAACAAATTGTTCAACATGTTGTTGTTCAACAAGTTGTTGTATATAAAGCTTTCTTTAAAGACTTTCTCATCATTTGAATAGTGTAGGTTGAACCGAAAGGATGTATAAATGCAACATTTGTTCAGAATCTTACAATTGGCCACAAAGGCAAACGTGGTAAAGTTATTTCTAAACATATTAAGTCAACTCACTATAAAGTATAAAAGGCAGCCGCCCTCAGACCTAACACACATTCTGTATCAAGATACTGAAGAGTGAACATGTCTGCAGTGAGCGAGCAACAACTACCATCTATGACAATGCCTATAGAAAAGTCTGAGACAATGCCTGCAGAAAATTTTATAGTAAAGCCTGAGACGATACCTACATCAAAGTCTAAGGCAATGCCCATGGTAAAGTCTAAGGCGAAGTCATGTCAGCAGCGTCAAAAGCGACCACATCTTAGAAAGATAAAAAGAGATGAGTTACCAGCTATGACGCCGCCGTGTAAAAAGCGAAAAATTAAGACAGAGCCTAAAATGAAGCGAGAACCAGAGTGTAAAGCTGCTACCAACCATGGAGAAAATGAGTGTAGACGATTTACCGGTTATGATACCTATTAATGGAGAAATATATATTAAATGTGCGAAATATCAACAGAAAGTGATGGTTAACATTCGTGAATATATTACGGATCATACATCTGGGAGGTTACATTGTACCAAGAAGGGAATTTTGTTGTCATTGAACGATTGGCACATGCTGAAGAAGCAAATGACGTCAGTGGATCTCATGCTTCAGAAAATGGATTTGTATAAATGCAGTGACTGTCAGAAGATCGTTGATTAGACAGCGAGATGACTGTATACAGTTTTAACTGCATGACGAGCTTAGTGGATGCTATGATTTCATCACCCTCAGTGCAGAAGATTGGAGCGAAGGTTTGAAGCTTGACAAGAACTTGAAACTTATGAATATAATACATAATAATACAAAATTAACTATAATACCTAAATATATGATATATGGTTTACGGGTCAATTAAAACCGTGTCAGGAACCTTACGACTTTATATGTTGCAAAGCAAGACATATATTAATACACAACGCTTAAGTTAATAAAAATATTACAACATTATAAAGTCTTTATCATAAAGTTTCGTCAAATAAGTCTATTGTTGTTCATCTGTTTCACTCTGTTCACTCTCCATACCACTTTCTTCATCACTGCTGTCATACTCCTCTTCCTTATCTAGTAGCTCTTCAAAGAATACATTGTTTTTCCTTATAGCCGCCTTTAGTGCCTTTGAATACTTGTAATGTTTTTCATCCACAAAGTAATTAAAGTCCTTTAAAATCGTTTGATAATGTTGGCTTTGTTCTAGACGCTGGGTATATTTGAATAGTCTCATAAACAGTTGTTTAAGTCCATGTGTATAAATGGGTCGAAGGTCATAGCTTGCTATTTCACGCGCATCTTCAAGTCCTTGTTCTTCATATTTTGAAACCTTTTCTTGAAATTTGTCATCATAGTCATCGTAGACATCTTGAACCATATCATACCAAACAGAGTCTATTTCTGACTCACTTTCAGAGTCTGTTTCTGACTCACTTTCAGAACTCCTGTCATCAGCATCCTCACCACACTGCTCCATATGTTTGAGCAAAGCTTCTTCGCTGTTGTATAATGCACCACATTCTGTACAAGCATGTGCATTCTTTTCAGCCATGTAAACGCTTTCACTTTCCATAGAATACTCATCGAAAGTTTCCGTGAAAGGTAGTTTTACAGGGTTTACCCATATCCGATTCTTCATCCACTTCTGACGTGTGAGCCACCTTTAAGTGTCTTTTAAGACTTTGTGGCCAATTGTAAAATTTTGAACAAATGTTGCATTTATACATCCTTTCGGTTCAACCTACACTATTCAAATGATGAGAAAGTCTTTAAACATAGCTTTATATACAACAACTTCTTGAACAACAATATGTTGAACATGTTGAACTTGTTGAACATGTTGAACATGTTGAACATGTTGAGCATGTTGAACATGTTGAACAACTTGTTGAACATGTTGAACAATTTGTTGAACAATACCACGACGTAATATCTTCCAAAAATTATTCGAACACGTGTTTTGAATGGGATTGCCATTCGAACACGTCTTTTAAATGGGCTTGCCATTCGAACACATGTTTGAATGGGCACAGTTTTCCTACATAACTATCCACATTTTCACTTCCCATTTTCCAACAATCAACCAACAACCAAGTGGTAGAATTGTTTGAAACGTGAAAAACTAAATTTGTTAAAGTTGGTTTAGAACCCTTATTTTTCCCTACTTCAACATGGTAAAATGTTCAACTTATTTTATACATCATATGTTGTCAAAAAACAAAATTTCTTAAAGTTGGTCTAGAACCACCATTTTTCCACTACCATAACTTTAGAACATTCAAATAAGTAGCTTGGTAAAATGCTAAACCTATTTTATACATCATATGTTATCAAAAACTAAATTGTTAAAGTTGATCTAGAACCACCATTTCTGCACCACTATAACTTTAGAACATTTGAATAAGTAGCATGGTAAAATGCTAAAACTTATTTTATATATCATATGTTGTCAAAAACTACATTTGCTAAAGTTGGTCTAGAAGCACCATTTTCCAACTACTATAACATAAAACATAACATTGGACTTAACGCAGGGAAAATCCCATTCCTTCTCAAATTATTGATCGTTCCCACGCTCTGAAACGAGTGCACTCTGAAATTTATCGATCGGCTTCCCCACATTCTGAGACCTTTCATGTACTTATTCCTATGCTGTGTGTGTGTGTGTGTGTGTGTGGTTATTGTAATAGAACCATTGAAATATGACTAATTAAATATTATCCTAATAATAATAGTGAAAATAGACATAGAAATATGGCTATTATGTTAAAAAAAAGTCACAGAGTCACATAATGTCACAGATCACATAAAGTCACATAATGTCCACAGTCGCATGTTGTCACATAATGTCACAGAGTCACAAAAGCCAAAAACCAAAGTTTGTCCGAGGTGGGAGTTTTTCCAAGGAGAACAAAAAGGTCTGCTCTCGTCTTTGAATGATGTCTGTGGCTGTTCAACTACACAGTGTTACATGATAGGGGGAGGGGGGATCATAAAAACCAAAGTTGCT
>OX457034.1:20381545-20404242 GCA_949752745.1 Protula sp. h YS-2021 | reverse complement strand
ATATATATATATATATATATATATATATATATATATATATATATATATAAATATATATAAATGAAGCGCCTCCAAAATCAAAATATAATATCGACTAATTATTGTCTCATCAACATCCTCTTTGTAGCACACTGATTTTTATTTATTGATTTATTTGTTGATTTTATTTCACTATATTGACAGCAGTGCTGTATTAACCGCAGCAGGGCTTCTGGTTCGCAAATTCGGTAGATTTCACGCGGAAAATCTACCGGAATTTACGGTATATTAAATTCGAACCAAAGAAATGTCCGCTGAATCTTCACACTAGGGTTTCGATTCACTGTTAAAAAAAGGGAAACTTCAAGGACGCTATAAAAATCTATGATCAAAGAAAATAACTCTATTTCTCTTCTTCTCTTCTTACATGTTTTTTTTTTTTCATTATTATTTATTTAGTCTAATATTTTTATTTTTTCAAATACCTGTAAGTTGCCACACTTGATGAGCAAACAACCAGCCCTTGCAAACGCCCTGCAATATCAAGTTCATCAGTTTCATATGTCGTGCCCGAAAATGCCAACACGTTCATATAGACACATCCCTTTCACCCCCCCCCCTTCCACCCCCACCCCTTTTTTTCTACACAATTGCACGAAAAATATCACTTTCAAATGTGCGCTTCCAAAAAATAGTACCAATATAATTAATAAGGCATTGCACGTATGGTAACTATAAATTTAATCCCTGACATTCCTGAAATCCCTGACATCCCCTACACCACAACGTTCTTTAGTAAATGATTACAGAAACTACCATACATCAAACAAATCCCTTATTACCAAATTTCTGAAATACTGGCCAATTAAGAAGCCTGCAATGACAATGTATTTCATTGTTTTATTCCGCCGGGTGCTGAGCGTTTGATATTGGACTATGGTCCTGACATCTGCTTCTCCCCCTCCCCGCCCCCCCCCCCCCCCCCCCCATCCCCAGTAACCGAATTCAAGTCTTGATATTTACCGAAACATCTGGGTGTTTCGACTGTAGCAGTTTGGGTTATACCTATCAAGAAAATTGTAAGTGAAGCATGAAAATAAACAAAACGCTATTCACAAGTAGTTTATAAAAATCTCGCATCATGACTCATAAAATTTCAAAGAACTTATTTTGAAAAAAAAAAATGGAATTTTATTTTTTTTATCAGTGTTTCATACAGTAACAACATACTTGCAGTCGAAACGAAACCTTGAAAAAAAATCTTAAAGTGCCAATTTGTGTGATGATAGTCAAAGCTGGGATAGATTAAGTCCTACATGACTCTTGCTATCTTCCTATGGACATGGGAAAAAAACAGAAAAGGTTCTACTGAGATCAGGCGTGCTCTGTATTAACTTTGCCTGCTTATATTCCGTACATATCTCCATTAGAATCGCGGAGCCTGCCATTGTTCTCAGGCTTGCATCCTACATATATCAATCCCAATTATACAAACGTTTTACTGAAAATTCATGGACAATGCCCTTTTTTGAAAAAACAGGTCAAAACATCTTTTTACTCCGAACACCTACTGGGAATTCAGCAGGAAACAGTGCTCATAAAGTGGGAAACTACTTTTTAAAATGTCCATCCACCCTATGGTTATACGTAACAAATAGGTCTCTCAGAGGTCATCTGTTTTATAACAACGCCCAAAATTTAAGTAAAGGGGGTTATGTGTTATCTGCACAATATATATTCAAATAACTGATAAATACAATATTCAGCATCATTATGCTTTTTGAAATATCAGTTAAGAAGTTTTTGGTGCATAATAAGAAAATGCATTTCCGTATTCTTCTGAACGACGTGCTTTCTTATGTAAACAAAAAACAATTAATATGGTAAATTATGGCAGATCAGTTGTTTTTCCGACGTTTTTTATAAAAGAAATCGTAACATGTTAACCACTGCATTAGTACTTTGAGGATCTTGAGATACGAGGCAATGAACAATCAAACTGAACAGCACATCGTAACTGGTTAAATTACAGACTGGTCTATCAGCTGTAGAAGATTATCATGATTTGTAGCAAGAATGCATGGTAAATTGCGGTGGCTTCTAGTCTGTAAAACAAACCCTGACTAACCGGCATCAACGCTGTTTTCACATTAAAAGATAACATATTGTGTTTTGCCAATTACGACGTGCCTTTCATTTTCATGTTTATCTCCTTGTAACGAGGATAAGGACTTGTGGGTCGTTTAATATCGCACAATATCGCCACAGTGGTTTCTCATAGCCAGCGCAATCGACTTATGTTAACGTTTTATAGCGAGGAATTGAAGCAGTAAGTCCAACACTCAGTGGCGAGCCGTTTCTTAGAATTATATATACATGACCAGGCTACGAGTCGCACGTATACGAGTGGTCGGGGAGAAACGGATTATCTGGAACTGAAGAAACATATGCACACGTAGTTTGATTTTTCAACCTTACGTCCTTTGGAATTTCCGAATCAGCGTGGGAGAAATCAAAGTGTCTTCCTTCACGTCGCTGCCACTGAATGGGAAGCCTCAAACTTTCAAATCGGCGTTTAAAAGAACTTAAAAACCCTGGTGAGGAAGTGGACATGTTTACATTTCTGCTCCACAGTGTAAGAAGGCATGTCATTGGTTAAAAGTTCTACAAGTGGGCGGAGCACTCGTTGTCGGTAAACAAACAAAGTACACGTGCGTGTATGGCACATCGGATGTGTGCATTAATTAAGCCTGCAAAACTTTAATATGTTGAGCTTGTAATTCTATTTCAAAAGAAGAATATATGAAGAACATGCATTGGATATCTATCAAGGAGCGATTGTTTCAAATACTTTGTTTAACTAAGATAAGACCGCAGTCAGCCGAATCATAATAGTTTTCATGTTTAATTAGCGTTGATGACTGCACTCGTTTGTTGTAAATGTGTGGATTTAATGAATTTATTTCCTGGTTTAGTCATGTTACGATCATGCTTAGAAAAATGCTGGTCCTGAACATTTAATAAATCATCTCTTTGCGTATGGTTTTAACGCAAAATCTGCCCATGTTTCCGCTTTTCGGGCCTAATGTATCGTTACTTAAAATAGATCTAAAATAGAACCTATCAAAGGACCGCTGCGCTGTGTATAGATATTTCTCTCAGCAGGTAGCAACAAATGTAAACTTCCGGCTAGTAAAAGAGGTTTCAACCAAAATTAACCTAAATACAAATATGTCGATGCATATTCTTGCTCGTCGAAGGGAAAAACTTGAGTTAATTGATCGAATGCTCAATAAGACTACACTTACAACCAAGAAAGTGACTCACGAGCACATTGTAGGTGAGTAAATACCAATTATCGCTCAATGTTCACCTACTTGGCACTGCTCCTGTTGAGTACAAAACATTATACTCTCCCGCGGGTGGTCAATGCTGGATGCTGTCATTTCTTTGCGAAATTGGAGTCTTTTTAATTTTAAACTTTTGTTAAAAGTTTTGACGTTTCGATTGCAACAGACTGGTTAAATAAGCCAAATCACACTTTGGGCGTTTCCAATAAAAATGCGCAAAAATCCTGCGTTGCGAATAAAAATAACCGGGTAAAAAAATGAAAGAAATGATAGAGAGATTTCGCCTAAATGTCAAATTTCTCTTGCACCAACCCGTATGACATTTTAAACATTTATTAAAAGTTTTAACAAATGGTTTTAAGTTTCAATTTCTTTTATGTTCCGAGTATGAGCTGTTTTTGCGATATTTCTTCTATATTTTTCTATCATTTCTTTACCCCTAGCAGTCAAAATCAAAATTCTTCCGCATTTTATTCGAAACACCCAAAGTGTGATTTGGCTTATTTAGTTCCGGATAACCCATAGCCGGCCAGCCCGGCTAAGGGAATGTCACCCGGAACTGGGTTGAATTTTAAAGAAATCAGAAAATGGACTGAAAGAAAGAAAACACCGCTTTACTTGAAATATATCACATATAGGTTATGCAATGGTTTAAAAAAAACTAAAATTAAGCCTTATTACATATCGAAATGTATATATGGAAAGAAAAATGAGATTTGGATGTTTTTCCTTTTTAACCCAGGCCTTCCAGCGGAAAGTATTAAACTTATAAAACCTATTTTTTTCAAAATGGACCTTATTTTGCGAAAATGACCTATTAAGCCTATTAAACCCTATTTTTAAACTGCTGATTATTATTATTATTATTATTATTATTATTATTATTATTTGCCTATTTATTTTTCTTATCATTATCCATTAAAATGGTTAAGTATTTTAGTGAAAAGAGTATATCCAAATTTAAGATTCTTCTTTGATTTTTTTAATACATTTTAATCCCCTAAACCCATTAAAACTTTTATTTTGGAACGTTAAACCTTATGAAAAGTTAATTTTTGGACACACCATCAACATATTAAATACCTTTTTTATTTTTTTATTTTATGACGCCAAAAAACCTATAAAAACCTATTTTTTAGTTAAGGACCTATTAAAATAGCATATTTTTCACTGAGGAGCACTGGAAGGCCTGGTAACCCAACGAACTTGCAATTGAAGCCGTATCCTCCATAGCAAATTCCCAAAATTGCAAACTCGCGTATAATTCAAACTCTTTTTTTTTTTGGTCAGATCTAGGTGAACTTATAAAGACTAAATATAACGTGGATGTGGAGGGAGAGAAAGACAAAGCGGTGGAGCAGGCTCTAAAGGAAGCTGAGAAAAGACACAGCAGGGAATTGCGTGCCGCGCTCAAAAGGCTGGAGAAAAATCTTCTCGATGACAAGCAGCATGCGCTGGATAAACAACAGCGAGTAGGACTTGCTCACAGCAGAGTTAAAATAAAAAACATTAATTTTTTTTAAAGTCTATTCGAAATCGTATCAGCATCGATAGTTTTACTGTTGTTCTGGAATACGGCATGGCGAAGTTCACGGACATCTGAACTTTTCTCGAAGTGAATTTGAATTTCTTCATTCTACTCTTTTGACCCATCTGATATTTATAAAGCCCAAATATATAAAGGACATTCATCAGTTTTCCCTAAACTTTATTATAACGAGTGAGCACTTGAAAAACAATATATCAGAACTGTGAAAATTACTGTATATGGCTACTGGTAACTCGTGTCTTTGTATTTATTTTTATTTTTTTTGTTCAGTATTACGAAGAAAAGGCGAGAAGAGTGGCAGAGCAGAGAGACCGAGCCGAAGAGGAACGAATTAGAGAATTAAGGAAGTAAGGGAATTCTTTTTTTTTTTTTTTTTTTTTAGTTTTTTTTTTTTATACTTTGAAGCGCGAGCGGCCCTTGCATTTTGTAATGAATCAGATCGTCATGATATGTATAATATGTACCTTATTTCGCACTGAAGATATTAAAGAAATGCCGGCGTTGAACTACACCATTAACTGGTTGGAAAAAAATGTGATTTTTGGTTCAAGGTATTCCATTTTGATAACCAGTTGTTTGACCTTTTTCTGTTCCTTGTGAGTCTTGCCTTGTATGGTAGAGGTACCAGGGGGGGGGGGGGGGGGGGGTTGGCGGTTAGAGCGCTGACCTGGTAATCCTTTAGCTCCCGGGTTCGAATCCGGCATGGGGTGTTAGAATAGGGAGATTGCACGTTCGCTCAAATTGACTCAGCTAAGCCCGGAATGGAACTGTAACGCCCATCGAGTCGGTAGAATGTGAGCTTGACAGTTGTGTGACGTCACGATGATTTTTTTCAGGAAGTGGGAGAAGGAAAAAGAGGCAGCTCTGAAGGAGCAATGGGAAGAATGTGAGCGACTGAAGGAGATCGCTATAAAGGAGGCGTGCGAGGCGCTCACGCGTCAGCTACGTAATGAGTTCGCGTTGGAACGAGAGCGGGCGATAGCGGATGCACTTGCCAAGGCCAGGGTAATAAATGCAACGTTTTAGGGTTATATAGTGAAAATTACTCCCTCCTCTCTCTCTCTCTCTCTCTCTCTCTCTCTCTGCTGATATGAATAGTGAAATCGAAGAGATATCCCATACCCTTTCTATTTATTTATTTATTTATTTTTATAATTTTTGAACGGTGGTATAGTAGCATATATAATCTTCTGCCCACCCCCACCCCTCCTCACTCCTCTCATACATAAATATTTGCAACTTCACCCGCCCCACCCCACCCCCTGTGTTCGGCATGCCTTTTGTGTAACCTTTAGCTCTATTTGGTCAAGCTTAAGTGATAATTAAGTTGAATTACTTGACCAGTATTCAGTATTTCTAAAGTATTTACGTTTCCACAACAGGAGAAATTTCGCATCCGAGAAGAAGAGACCATTGCGAGAACAAGACGAGAGTGTGAGGAGGAATTCGCACGAGAAATGGCGAGAGTTCAGCGACAGCACGCAGACGAAATGAGGGCACAACAGAAACGGTAAAATTACGAATACAGAGTTAATAGTTATTCCTAATTAGTGTTGTTTTGTTATTTTTATTGTTATTGTTGTTGTGATCATGATGATGATGATGATGATGATGATGATGATGATGATGATGATGATGATTGTTATGATTCGATGATGATGATGATGATGATGGTGATGATGATGATGATGATGATGATGATGATGATGATGATGATGATGATGATGATGACGATGACGATGATGGTGACGACGAGAACGACGATGATTTTTACGATTATTATTATTATTATTATTATTAGTATTAGTATTATTATTATTAGTCTGATTTCATTTTCAGTTAACTGAGGAAGAAAAATAGTGCCGTTTTCTAGTGGCCAAATTAGAAATAAAATATCGAAAAAAAAAATAAAAAAGAAGATATTTACTAAGGGAAAGATTACAAAACTAGACTAGGGCCCGCAATCGGTGACCGGTAAACCGGTGCTCGAAATAGGCACATCGGTTATTTCGGAGAGATGCACAAGAAAAAAAGTTTGTATGATTCGAAAAAAGTGATGAATTTTGGAAGTAATGTGACCGACAGTGGTACTTGTTCTTGTCTATGTGACTTTGTCTGACATACTTGGTGCTTATTTTTAACAGGTACTGCATACTGGATCAGAAGTACCAGCGAGAACTTGCACATAAGCAGCGGGTGGAAAAAGATTTCAAGGTACACTTTTGCCATTTTTTATTGACTTATATATTGTCTAGTTATCTGTAAAATAAAAAAAAACAATAAAAGTAAATGAAGGAAAATACAACGTTAAGTTTAAAATAAAATGATTTGAGTCGCTAAGTCTTGGAAAGCCATTTTAAGCCGTGGAGATTTTCCAGGCTTTAGAAATTGTAATATTTGGATGTAGTTTCTTTGAGAAAGCCAGTAAAGCTATATCAACACTCTAAGAGCTATATCAACACTCTAAAAGCTATATCAACACTCTAAAAGCTATATCAACACTCTAAAAGCTATATCAACACTCTAAATGGTTCTCATCTTGATTAAATTTAAGAATAAGCGTTTCATTCTTGATTAATCTTGCTGTTTAACTTCTTTAAAAGCATGAAGATTTATTATCGCTTACGTTTCGATTTTAACGCCTAGAAAATTGTAGGCGTTAAAATTTGAACGCCCGCAAAATTAAAAAAAATTAAAAATTAGAGTCTTCACATGAAGTGACTGTTGGGCAATATCTTCCATCCCCCCGTGAGGAAAGAAGGGGGGCGTCAATTTTGATTTCCGGTGTTAGAATCGGTGGTTTCAAATAGTAGTGTTGTAGGTATAGGCGAAATGGGATTAGACTACACAGACTCATCAGTGGAAGAGCAGTGTGCTCAAATTTCTCTCATCCAATATATGTTGGGTGTTGACGTGCATTGTAATAAAACAATAGAATGACTTAAACCTCACAGGAACAAAATGAATAATATTAATAATAATAGTAATAATATTAATAATAATAATAATAGCCGTAGTAGTAGTAATAATAGTAATAATAATGGTAAGGCCTGGAAAATATCAAACATTGCGAGTTATCGAGGTTCCAGTTATCGATTATCGACGATATCTAATCAATTAATTGACACCGAGTTGTTTTCTATTGACAGGAATACTATGGGTCAATCATGGCCCAAATCGGGGTTTAGGTACACGTGCACTTTGCTTTTCATGCGAGTACTTAGAAGTTTAAAAACAAAATGATATTTTATATCTATATATAAATTTGCTTGTTTTATTCTAGATGTGTTTTTCATTTTATCCCTTTTCAATGTGATTAAATACATTCGTTTCAGGAGCAAAGTTTATTTATTTATTTTTTATGGGAATTGATAAAAAAATTCTGTATTAAAACCGTTGCATTTTAGTAGTTCCTGCATTTTGAAGTTTGGCGTTTTTAATGTTAAATAATCCCATTCCTTGTTTGGGTTTTGCAAATCCTGATTATAATATTTCCCTTGTGTTGAATCAGTACTCCAAAAAAATGTTTGTGTATTGAAAAAAAATAAATAAATAAATAAATACATAAAAGTATTTTACCAAAATACAGCTAAAGGATGGGTTTGGAAGGAGGCTGGGGGGGGGGGGGGGGGGGAGGTATTTTTCAAGATACTACATGCTATTTATTTCCATGCGAAATGTGGGCTTAATGAAGAAAATCAAATGTTATTGTTACCAGTTTTACGAACCCGGCTTAATCGCATGTTATTCGTTTGCTTATTCCCGCCAAAAATCCTCGCCCTATTATCGCCTTTTTGTTGTTTTGCTTTTGACCAGCCCCCCCCCCCCCCCCCAAAAAAAAGAAAGAAACATTTATGTCTGTGTTGCATTAAATCATATCCCATGTATTCTATATTATTCCAGATCACTTAGCATGTATTTCTAATGAACATTCAGGCGTGTTGACCGTATTAACATTTTGACTTCGGTTCCCGTTATAAGAAGATTTTACTGTAACTCCAAGGGCATCATCAGTTTTAGTAAAAATATATACATGTATATTAAAAAAATATTGCTTCAACATCAGGCAAGGAGAATTCATTAATGTACAAAATATCATATCCGGTTAACTTGGAAAGAAGTTACATCCTGAACTAATATCAGGATAGTTTACACACCACAATCTGTATACTTGACTAATTTTTGTACAGGACATTTTACACACAACAGTCTGTGTACTCTGTCTAGTTTTTGTACATACCACAATCTGTCTATTTGATTACTTTTTACACACCACAATCTGTATATTTGACTTTGTGCTGCAGGATCTGCAGGATGACTACAAGCGGTTCATGAACTACACGGATGGACACTACCACTCGGACTATATGATGCACCTTCGTAGTCACGGACTAGATTTAGCCGCCAAGCGAGTCAGTGTCGTGCGTTGCGAGGACATTGAGGGACTTTAGTCAACACGAACGAATGTTGCGTTTTTTTTTGTTTTTTTAACACTCGACAAGCCTTGGGCTTGCAAGAGTTATATGAATTTGTGCGAGCAAAATTCGTCCTTTTTTTTTTCTTCTTGACACTTTTTCCGATTTTTTGTGTCTTCTTCTCCTCTGACACTATGGGCCCTACGACCATGAAACTTGGGACTTATGAAGAGCTTGATCTGAACATGTGCATGTCACTTTTTATTTTCGTCTTTGATTTCGTTTTCTTTGTTAAAACGCCATGTGAAAAGAGTGTATTTTTTGCAAGTAAATGCGTAGCATTTAACCCACATCACACACAGTTGCACAGTGAGCTTTGTGCGAGCTCTCACTGCGTAAATAGCTAAAACGGCGTATGCTAGATCAGTCAATAAAACCTTAAGTCAACAGAAACCAAACACTACTCGGCTTATAAGACATATTCAAGCTGTATTGTTTGCAATATATTATTCAAGAAATAACCCATTGAAGGAAGCATTTTTGCGTTTTAATTTTTGTCAAGTGTTTAACATTTCGCTAGCGAAGTGAGGTTCTAGTTTTTATTATTATTATTGTTTTTGCTTCAAGAATTAGGATTGCAGTTTTTAAGGACAGATGCAACTAAATGTGGTGTGCTTTTAGTGTATCTTTCGTACAAAGTTATAATTTTTTTTTTATGTATATACTTATTTATTTAGAGTCGCTGTTTTAATGGCCATTTAAATTCACTAATACATTCGGCAGGTTTATTGTTAGGTGAGTTTCTGGATGGTTTTTGAATTTATTGATATATGGGTCATTACATGTATATATGGACACAGTGTGAACTGATAACCATGAACAGGTTTTGACCGGAAGTTGATCTGTTGATATCTTGCCTTTGATTGGTGCATTGGTTAATCAATCCTGGAAATAACAAAAATGTATCTTCGTCCCTGTTCGTGTCGTTCGGCAATTTCCGATCTGTGTTTGAAAGCAGCCTCGAGGACAGCCACAGAAATTGGAATAGTCGTGAGTAAACCTGCAACGAGTCTTGAAAAAGGCGAGTCGAGCTGAAATTTTAACCCGAATCTAAAATAATTATTATAATTGCATCTTTCTTGACTTTCTTTCAGATCAAAGTTCATAACTGTCAGTGAAATAGAAGATCAATTATAAAATATAGATATATCAATAGAATATGAATTAAACGGGCGGTTACTACAGAAGTCGTTACTTTTTAAATTTGTTGTCTTGCAAATGCAGACATGAATAGTATTAATTAGTTCTCAGCCGGGGCTTGAACCGAGGAGGGGACTTTAGGTTTAGGTTTGGGTGTCGTCCATCCGCTGTTATAAGGCAGTTGATGTGAGGAGGTATGTCTGTTATTGTAAAAACACAGAGCGGAAGGATATTTTAAAAAATAATTCCTCTCCTTATGAGTACTATTTTCGCGGTATAACGAACTGGACCTGCGGGGTAAAAAGGTGTTATGCACAACAAACCGAACTGCCTTAGAGGTTGGCTGTGAGACAACAACGCAAATAGAACCGAACCGCCGTAGAGGTTGGCTGTTGGCACAACGGTTAAGTTTGATATTTGGTATACATATGATCTACCATAGTAGCCAGGTGAACAACAATTTGACCCAATTTCAAGGTCACATTGGCCGCCATCTTAGAATCCGGTTGGGGGGGGGGGGGGGGGGAGTCAAAACTGTCTGCGATGGCTTGTTTATAAGTCTTATGAATGTCAGCTGAAGTTGTGTAGATATTTTTTTTGAAAAAGACTTAACTCTTGTTAATCCCACACAGATATAGAAGTATATATATGCAGATTGTGGTGTGTACGTATTTATTTTATTGTGGTGCTTCGTTATTTTTTTGCTCAACGTTTATGTAAATTTTGTTGCTGTTTATTAATTTTGAATAATTTAGATAATAATGTTAACTTTAGTTGTTGGAAAGATGACTGTCAATATTGTTTTAATTATTATGATTATTATGATTATTATGATTATTTTTATTATTATGGTGATGATGATGATGATGATGGTGATGATGATGATGATGATGATGATGATGATGATGATGATGATGATGATGGTTATTATTATTATTATTATTATTATTATTATTATTATTATTATTATTATTATTATTATTAGTGTGTTTTTATACTGTAAATGCATTTCTGTTTTTTTTGATTGCTTTTCTCCGTTCTGAAAAGTTTTTGATCGTTTCGCTTGAATATTTTGATGCAGGATATAACTGAAAAGATTTTGTATTCATGTTTGTTAACTTTTTTTTTCATTGGATAGCATGCACGTGAATTGTGAGTAGTAGGCAATATCATCCTTCAGTCCCTCCGCCTCACCCCCCCCCCCCACCCACCCCCTCCCAACCTGTCTCCAGCCCCACTGTCGCATGGTAAAATGCGGGATTGAGGGTGGAAGGGGATATCACCGGAAGTTCAACGGTAGTGTTTTCTATGCTGACCTCTCAGGACTTCTCACTGTTATGTATAAACACAGAGCGGAGGGATATTTTAAAAAGTAGTTCCGCTCTTTTATGAGTATTGTTTTCGAGGAATCTCCAGCTTGTCTGAGGAGTAAAAAGGTGTTATACACAACGGACCGAACCGCCGTAGAGGTTGGCTGTTGAACAACAACGTCGCCACCGATCAGAGAGTGATATCTTAATTTTTTGTTATAGATAAGATTCCAGCAGGGGCTTTGCATGTTTGCGTGTCTACAGCCCGCAGAAAAGAGTTAAGTTTCTGTGCTCTCGGCTCCGAATGAGGACGTTTGCGGACTGTTTCCTTTGGTCTGTCTGTAATCATGTAGTCGTGTAAAACGAGCGTACAAATTCGTCCGTGATTCATAACATGTTTTCTTCCCTTTCCTAGTTTTTTTTCTATTTTTTTCCTTTCCCCATTTTTCCTGTTTTTCCCTTTTCTATTTTTTTTTTACATTTTTCCCTTTCCTTTCATTCCTGTTTTTTTTTCTTATCCTATTTTTTCCCTTTCCTATTTTTTTTCTATTTTTTCCCTTTCCTATTTTTCCTGTTATTTGCTTTCTTATTGTTCCTTTCCTATTTTTCCTTTCCCATTTTTCCACTTTTTTTCCCTTTCCTATTTTTCCTGTTTTTTCTCCTCTTTCCTATTTTTTTCTATTTTTCATTTTCCCATTTTTCACTTTCCTAGTTTTTCCCTTTTCCTATCTTTCTTGTTTTCTATTTTTACCTTTTCCTTTTTTTCTCTCTCCTATTTTTTCCTTTCTCATTTTTTTTTCTTTTTTCTATAAGCTTCTTTTAGCCCTGGACCTTTAACACTTACGAAACCGTCCATTTTTCATTATATATGTTTTTTTTTTTGTCTTTTCTCAAGACAACTAACGATATATAGCTGTAGTAATGATTTTATGCAATTAATGTTCAAATACAGCAGCGGGGTCTGATGTCCCTGGACACATTGTCGATATTATTACATAGTATTCTTCATTGCGATATTTGCTGTTGTTTGTTCTTTTTATACGCTTAATTTAATTGAATTAATTTCTTTAAATTTAATAAAATAAAGTTTATTAAATGATAATTTTATTGTTTTATTATTTATTTATTATTTATTTTATTACTTATATTATTATTTAAGCCTTTTACTGTAAAAATTCTGTGATTTCGCCTTCGAGTCGCCTGGGTGGGGCAGGGGTGGGAGGGACGGGGGTGGGGGAGGGGGCTTTGAATAAAACAACATATCACTGCACACTATTTATTAAAATCAAAATGTTTAAGAAAATTTTACAAAAAAAATCAAATTTTCATACAATAGCAAAATTATCTCTTTGAAATATACCAAATATTTTACACACTGCACTGAACTGTGAACAAAATATGTTGTCATTAAAAGATTCCAACGTTGTACTAATTGTCTTTTATAAAAATCATTATTATTATTTTTTATTGATTTCTTCAGGAATGACACAGTTTCATTCAAAAATTTTAATTTTTTAATATAATTTAAATAAAGCTTTCGTTTCCTGTATTTCTCCATTTTTTCTACAAAATTAAAGAATTAGAAAAAAAAAAAAGAAATAAATCATGCGAAGTAAATTTACAGTATATAAAAAAATATTAACGATTATTTTCGAGATTTTTAATTCTTATGTAGAATTATAGTATTTAATTGTTTGCAATAATGAAGAATGTCTATAAATTTTTATCGATTAGTTTCAAGTATTATAAATTATTTTGAGAAAAAAAAATTATTATGAAAAATAATTATATAATTAATTATATATTATATATGTATTATATAAATAGTTATATTAGAAAATATAAAGTGTATGCAAATTTTTCTCAAGGTACACTACCTAATTATAATAAACGTAAATTAGTGTAAACACAAAACTGAAAGAGTTAAAACAGTTGCTGTGCCCTAGTTGGGCAGTTGTTGTGCCCTAGCTGGGCAGTTGTTGTGCCCTAGTTGGGCAGCTGTTGTGCCCTAATTGGACAGTTAGATATGTCGTAACTGATCGGTTAGATTCCCTGCTTCCAAGTATAAAATGAATAATTAGAAGGAAGTTAACAAACAGAAAAAGAAAAAAAAATAGAGAAAACTAAATACTACACCACCGCAACAAACTTATGCTAAGTGCACGTGCACTTATGACTGTACTTACAAATACAGTTATAAATATTCTTCTGAAAATATCCTTGATGGTAAAGATATTAATAACCACAAAAAGATATAATACAAAGAAATAATTATGACAAATACTATAATTGAGATTAAAAATGCAAAGAAAAAACTATTATCTTGGATTAAAACAAACACACGAATACTCTGATTATATAGAAAATAAAATAATGTGATCTCGAGAATTTTCTCGTCTCACCTTCACTCACAACAAATCTTACGACACTTCTGTATAATATATTGTATCTGCTCTAGAAATAGCCTTCCAGAATGTTTATCTCCTCTGTAAATAGTCTCTCAGCGTAAATGTCACTGTGAATATTTTATCTGCTCCGCAATTTCACTCTGAAATATCACTGAATATTTTATCTGCCTAGTAAATAGTATCTCCGATATCACTATGAATAGTTTGTCTGCCTCGTAAATAGCCTCTCCGATATCACCATGAATATTTTGTCTGCCTCGTAAATAGCCTCTCATATATCACTGCTAATAGTCACATTTATAACATTTCTCCGCGAAGTATATCAAAATAAAAAGAAACTGGAGTTCTATTTTTTTCTCTATTTGTGAATCAAATCGGCCACATTCTTGGGCATCTCTTCAACACGGGTATTGTAGAATATCTCGATCTCCTTCAGGGCACGAGCATCATCCGCCGTCATAAAATTGATAGCCACCCCCTGGCGGCCGAATCGTCCCCCTCGCCCAATTCTGTGTCAAAAAAAACATAAACATAAAAAAACGTTAAAATACCAGAAGGCTACTAATTAATTTGTTAATGAAAAGCTTTATTTGCTAATTATCGAGTTTAATCATGTGTGTAATCGTTCCTATTTATCTGCTGACCTCTTGAAAGACCAGTCACTGACGTATAAACACAAAGCGGATGAATATAAGTGAAAAAGTACCAGTTTAAAAACTGTAAAAGGTCCAAATCAAAACAGATCGAGCCGCTGTAGAGGCGGGCTGTTAAGTAGCAGCGCTGGCGTGCTCGTTGTTATGAAATAGCTGACAGCTGAGGGAATCTATCCGTTATGAATCAACACAAAACTGATCGGTTTTTAAAAAGTAGTCCCCCCCCCCTGTTCAATAAATACTATTTTCTAGGCCACAAAAGTGCCAGACCCCAGCAGGCCTGCACAACAGAGCAGTCTAATATACAACCGAACGAACTGCTGTTGGACGACAACGCCTGTGTGGTGTGTTAGATGGTGATGATGATGATGATGATGATGATAATGATGATGATGATGATGATGATGATGATGGTAAATGCGCTTGCGACAGGAGTAATTCGACAGCTTTTAAAATAGAAATAAAATATGAGGAAAGTGTGATATTCGACATGATGTTCTGTTTAAACAATGACCAGTCCATTTGCTGTACAGCGAGCCCCACTCCATTCTTCGAAATCTGCAGACCCGCCCCCCCCCCTCTGAGACCCCCCCCCCTCCCCACCTCCGTCGGCATGCTACCCGGTCTTTGGCCCCCTTCCCCCTTATTCTCCGCCCCTTTTCTCCCCATACTCCGCCATCCCCCCCCCCCCCCACAGGTACCCGCCCTCTGATACCCCTTCCCCCTATTCTCCGCTCCTCCCCCCAACCCCGTCACCCAACCGCTACATCTGGTCCCCCTCCCCCCTTCCCCCGCCCATCCTCCGCCTTCTCCCCGCCTACCCCTCCCCCTCCCTCTCACCCTACCACTACATCTGGTCCCCCTCCCTCCCTCTCCCCGGCCCACCCTCCGCCTTCTCCCCGCCTACCCCTCCCCGATCCCCCTCACCCTACCACTACATCTGGTCCCCTTCCCTCCCCCACCCATCCTCCGTCATCTCCCCGCCTACCCCTCCCCCACCCCCTCACCCTACCACTACATCTGGTCCCCCCTCCCCCACCCATTCTCCGCCTTCTCCCCGCCTACCCCCCCCCCCACAACCCCCTCACCCAGAGGTTTTACCTGTGGATATAATTCTCACGGTTTGTGGGCAGATCATAATTGATGACAAGCGACACTTGCTGTACGTCGATACCTCTGGCCAGCAGGTCGGTGGTGATGAGCACGCGGCTAGAACCGGTGCGGAACTCGCGCATGATCAGCTCGCGCTCCTGCTGGTCCATGTAACCGTGCTGTCAATCAAACAGTCAATCAACCAATCAGTACAAAGTAAATCAGTCAGCAAATCATTCACGTAACCATTTATTTAGAAAGAGAACGAGCAAAAATATTAAAATGGCGTCTACTTAAAGAAACAGCTGTCAATCAGTCAGCCAATCAACCAATCAATCAGTCGATTATTCAATCACTTAAGCACAAAAAGTCATCCAGAGAAATAAAACGACGTCAATAAATCAACCAATCAACCAGTCTATCACTTGATCAATCATTTCATCAAATTGACGACAAAAACAATTGTCATGAAACTGTAAAAATCATAGCAATCAAACCACCAACCATTCAGTCGTTCACTCTGTCATTTTTTCAACCATTCAATCATTCAGTCAGTCATTTGATCAACCATTCAATCATTCACTCAATCATTTGATCAAGCGTCCAATCGTTCACTCAGCCATTTTATCAACTATTCAAACAATGACTGAACTCAAAGCATCAGTCTATTAAATATTCAAAATACTTACCAAATAAATAAATAAATAAAAGGTTTTAGTTTAGACCAGGAGAAATAGTCGTGCTTCCCAGCTCAATTTTTTTAATAATAATAATAATAATAATGAATAATAAATAATAATAATAGTTGTAATAATAATAATAATAATAACGGTAAGAGCATTAGCCCTTTTGCTTAATGTCCAAAGATTTAAGGTCACTCACGATGGAGGACACAGTGAAGTCGCGCGCGTTCATTTCTTTCGTCAGCCACTCCACCTTACGCCTCTTGTTGCAGAAGATGACTGCCTGGGTGATAGTCAGGCTCTCGTACAGGTCGCACAATGTATCCAACTTCCACTCTTCGCGTTCCACCTTAAAAACGTGAACAAGCACATTGTGATTTTTTTACACATGCATTTTTTTTACTAAATATTCTTTGTTTGAAGGACGGACACCAAAAAATATCTAATCCAATTTTTGTAAGGGAATTGACGGGCCGCCCTTTTTGTCTCCTAGTTTTTCTAGAGAAAAAAAGATTCGGTTTAGGTCAAACTTTTCTTTTTATCACAAAGTTGTGCCTTCTCAAATGTTCATATTCTCAGTTTTTTCATAATTTTTACTAGGTATATACAGGGTTATTTTCCCCGAGGTTGGGGTGCGAGAGGGGGTGGGACAAGGGGACAACTCCTCAGACTTACTGGGGATTCTGCGAAAATAGTACTCCTAAAAGTGAGGAACTACTTTTTTAAAATATCCCACCGCTCTGTGTTTATACATAACAGATAGATCTCCTCAGAGGTCAGCTGTTTTATAACAACGCTTGCTTTGAGGAATCACTTTTAAATTATTAAATCATCTATTTATCAACTGAAGATTATTATTATTATTACTTCGTTTTATCCACTTATAATTTTCATTTCATTTCATTTTTTAGCTATTTGGTGGCTTTCTCTTGCTTAATTAATACAATAAAAGGACTTCTTATCATACGTCGACGTAGAACTGACGAATTCCCGACAGCGTGATCTCCTCTCTTTTGACGAGGATACGCACGGGGTCACGCATGAAGCGAGTGGTGACGTCAAGCACGGATGGCGGCATTGTGGCAGACGACAGGATCACCTAAACAGGAGCGTCAGAAAGTAAACAGTAAGATCACCAAGTAAACATCAGGTCACAGTAAATAACAGTGTCATTAAGTAAACATTATGATCACAAAGTAAACATCAGGTCACAGTAAATAACAGTGTCATAAAGTAAACAGTATGATCACCAAGTAAACATCAAGTCACAGTAAATAACAGTGTCATAAAGTAAACATTATGATCACCAAGTAAACATCAGGTCACAGTAAATAAGAAAGTCATAAAGTAAACAGTATGATCACCAAGTAAACATCAGGTCACAGTAAATAAGAATGTCATAAAGTAAACAGTATGATCACCAAGTAAACATCAGGTCACAGTAAATAGGAGTGTCATAAAGTAAACATTATGATCACCAAGTAAACATCAATTTCATCAAGTAAGACTTAAGATCATCAGGGTCATAAAGTAAACATGAGGATGATAGGATTATAAACATCAGATCACATAGTATACAACAGAGTTGTGGCACATGTATTGCCCCCCAAATCAAGAATTTTTGTACAGGAACCCGCAAATGACCTTGACATCACCGTCACGTAGTGACGTCACACACACATGCACGTGCTCACCCACGTGACAGAAGACACAGGGGTACAGAATGAGTGTTACTATACTTCTTGCCCCAAAAATAATTCAACAAAAAAATACCTTGATGTAAAGAGAGAGGGGTCCCAAAACCTCATCATCGCCGCCAATCCCCTCTCCCTCCCTCCCTCCCTCCCTCCCTCCGCCCTCAGTTCACCGTCACGTGCTGACGTCACGCACCTGTATGTCTTCCTCCATGTGACGGAAAACGTCATAGATGTCCTGCTTAAAGCCGTGTCCTAGCATTTCGTCTGCCTCATCCAGGACGAACTGCTTGACGTATCTCGTTTCTATCACAAGCAATTTTTGGAAATTAGAAAATTATGCTAGAATTTTTAAAAAAATATTATTTTATTTTTTAAGTGATTTGTTGCTTTTATTTTATTACTATGTTTATTATTATTATTACGTTTGCAAGCGAATCATTTTTAATGTTTATTTATAATTTGATAGTGTTTTAGAATTTTACTTACACGTCCCCCTTCCTGAAGTGACGTACTGAGAACACCGTCTAAGAGTGACTTCTTGAGGACACTCGCTTGGAGTGACTTACTGAGGACACCATCTGGGATTGATTCACTGAGCACCCCGTCTAGGCGTGACTCATCGAAAACCCAGTCTGGCAATGAACCTACTGAGTCTAGGAGGGACTTACTGGGAGCCCCGTCTAGGAGGGACTTACTGGGAACCCCGTCTAGGAGGGACTTACTGGGAACCCATCTAGGAGGGACTTACTGAGAACCCCGTCTAGGAGGGACCGACTGAGAACCCCGTCTAGGAGGGGACTTACTGGGAACCTCGTCTAGGATAGACTTACTGGGAACCCCGTCTAGGAGGACTTACTGGGAACCCCGTCTAGGAGGGACTTACTGGCAGCCCCGTCTAGGAGGGATTTACTCGGAACCCCGTCTAGGAGGGACTTACGGGAACCCCGTCTAGGAGGTACTTACTGGGAACCCCGTCTAGGAGGGACTTACTGGAACCCCGTCTAGGACGGACTTACTGGCAGCCCGTCTAGGAGGGATATACTGGGAACCCCGTCTAGGAGGGACTTACTGGCAGCCCCGTCTAGGAGGGACTTACTGGGAACCCCGTCTAGGAGGGACTTACTGGGAACCCCGTCTAGGAGGGACTTACTGGCAGCCCCGTCTGGGGGGGGGGGGACTCACTGGGAACCCCGACTAGGAGGGACTTACTGAGATAGCCTCTCTGAATCATGTCCTTGACCCGGCCTGCCGTTCCTATGACGACGTGCACACCCCGCTCTAGTCTGTTGATCGTCTCCGCCATGTTTGTTCCGCCCACACACGCCAGGCAGTCCGCCTTCATGTAATCTCCCAACGCCGTCATCACTCTCTGGATCTGAGCATGGAAATAACGTCATGACAGCTGACGTCATATAGCATTGGCAAGAGTTAACCGGGCGGGGAGGGGGAGGGGGCAGTTGCAACCTCTGAACCCTTCGGATCCGCCACTGAACAAAGTGTAAAATGCCATCTATGGGCCACGCTATGGCACAGGCACCAGCTAGGCCGAGATAACTTAGAGAAATTGCTGCGTTTCAGCTCGTTGTTGCTCAACAACTAACCTCTTAGCGGTTCTGACTGTTGTGTAAAAAATACCTTTTTACTCCGCAGACCCACTGGGAATTTCGCGAAAATTAACTCCCCCTGTCCCACTTCTGGCCGAATGATTTTATTTAACGCATTAAGGACAATACACAAATGCGTTAAACAAAATATTTGATAAGCGCACCAGACTGGCCGTAATAACCACTCCTCTCCTCCTCTCTTCTACGTGAAGCACTGGATTCACCCCCTACCCCCTCCCCCCCGCCCCCGTCTGCTACCGCCCCAACCCCCCGTCCCTCACCCACTCCTTCAATGACCGCATGTTATTAAACAAAAACTCTTATTGGAACATCCATTCCGGATATTGTGATTCTGGAGTTTGTTCGTCAATTGTCATTCACCTTTTCTGAGAGAACTCCCCCAACCCCCCACCCCCCACCCCTATCCCCACCTTTAGGGTTTCTTTTAGTGGTGTTTCTGCACATGACATACGTGTATTTATGAAATGTTTCGTTTCTCATTTTTCAATTTTTTTTTAATTTTTGAAGTTGATTTCAGTGTCAAAAAAAGCCGTTCATAAATTTCCATATCTACTACCGGCGATATAGTAGATAATAAATTTGTGAAAGAGTTAATCAATCAGTCAATTAATCAGATGACAGTCATTGGGTAAGCAAATTGATCTGGCAATGGAAAGTATGTGAGAATTATTTAGTGAGCTCGAGATAAAAACGAAACCGAGCCAGGCCGGGGAGGGGGGGGTGGGGTGGGGGAGGAGGGGTGAGAGTAAGCGGGACAGGGCGGGGGGGGGGCAGAGGGCGGGGGCAGAGAGAGGGGGGAGGGGGTAGTGGGGTGGTGAGCATGGCTGACCTGCTGGGCTCGAAACAAAAACGAAAACGAGCCAGGCCGGGGCGTGGTGGGGAGGAGGGGTACAGCGGAGAGAGGGTGGGGAGGAGGGGTACAGCGGGAGAGGGCGGGGGGGGGGGGAAGAGGGGGCAGAGAGGGGGAGGGGGTACGGGGGTGGTGAGCATGGCTGACCTGCTGCGCCAGCTCTCGTGTCGGGACGATGACCAGTGCCTGAGTCTCGCGCGAACTCGTGTCGATCTGCTGCAGGACAGCGAGAGAGAAGGTGACGGTTTTTTCCGGTGCCCGATTGCGCCTGCGCAATGACGTCATGGCCCAGGAGGCAGGGCACGATGGCCGCTGCTGGATGGCCGAAGGCTTCTCGAGGCCGTAGGCGAAGACGCCGTGAAGCAAGTCGTCATTTAGGTTCATGTCCTCGAAGCTGTGGGCCACTCCTTCGACTGGAAAGAAACGTTACAGTAATTAAAATCAATTTCGCAGGTTTTATATTTTCGCGAATAAAGCGAAAAAAAAAAAATATTTCGACAAATATGCGAAAACTTCAGTGCGGTTTATACAGGCTTTTTAGCATTCATTTTGTTGACAGGTGGTAGATTGTTAATTATTTAATGTCCTATAAGGATCTGAGATGTGTGGTCGAATCACCTTTCAAATTTGACAGGGATATTCCCTAACGCGTCTTCTGCCAGGCTGTTTTTGTGTGTGTGTGTGTGTGTGTGTGTGTGTGTGTGTGTGTGTGTGTGTGTGTGTGTGTGTGTGTGTGTGTGTGTGTGTGTGTGTGTGTGTGTGTGTCTGTGTGTGTGTGTGTCTGTGTGTGTAATTTATACAACACACCAAAAAAATTAGAGGGGAACATCGAATTTTCACATATTGATCAGTTGTTAGGTTAATACCCTTCTTGGTGAATGCTAACCCATTTAGCTGAATTTCACAAGACTGGGCTCTAAGACCTTTGGTAGGATCACTTTCAAGCAGTAGGTCATAGTTGATCATAATGTCTCCAGACATTCAATAAGTAGGTCATTTAATAAGTAGGTCATTCAACAAGTAGGCTATGACCGGTCACAATGTCTCTGGACATTCTTTTAAAAGCTAAAAGCGGCTCGTCTAAGGACTAGCGTGTGCCAACATTTTATTGTATTTTCAAATACCTATGCGGGGGTGGGGGTGGGGGGTAGGGGTGGCAGTCATGTTGTAACTGAATCCATGACTTTTTCTTAAACGGCCCCTAAACGTGAACTGACAAGCTTGAAAAATATCCCCTTTTTAACCAAACGCGCGTGCCCTTGTAAATTTTGGCCCCATAGAAGCAGAGTGCCAAATTTAATTTAAAACACACACACACACACATACACACACACATTTTTATCGTATCTTATATTTATGAGTTAAAACGCTCCTCTAAACCACATTACTGTAATCATACACGGAGAAGGGTGTGAGCATAATTTTTATATTTTCCTTTTTGCTGGACGCGGAGTATATTTTTGAAAGAACCCCCCTCCCCCCTCCCCCCTCCCCCTCCCCCCCCTCCTTGTTTGGAAAACGCGGATTACTGAATAAAAAATAAAATGATAAATCTGCGCGGAACGCGTCGGGTCACAAAACCATTCCGTTCTCCGCGTCAACTTTTTTTTTTTTTTGGGGGGGGGCACACTTTCTAACATATAAGCTACCAAGTGCCAACCCCAATCCACCTCTTCAGGGCCCTCCCCCCCCTTTCCCCTGGGGATCATAACCAAAAGTGCAGATCTCAGTACTTTGTTCTGACTTCCGTTTCAATATTTACAGTCTTTTAAGTTTTACAGGCAATCAAGAAAACGCATCAATATCGATTTATTATTTCACACACCATAAAGTGTAATCGGTGTTGTTACATACACACCATAAAGTGTAATCGGTGTTGTTACATA
>OX457034.1:20206997-20381345 GCA_949752745.1 Protula sp. h YS-2021 | reverse complement strand
TTTATTTTATTTAAACCAAAGGAAAAAAACACCATATTTGTTTCATTTCTATATTTTATTTCCCTGAGATTATTGCCCCAATGCATAATAATAATAATAATAATAATAATAATAATAATAATAATAATAATAATAATAATAATAATAATAAACAATAGAACTGGGCGATAATATCGAAGAAAATGCCTTTTAACCTTTTTGCCCTTTTTTTCTCTGAAATAATTCGGCGCTGTCAGAATTTTAGCACAACGGATCGCGCATGAATTTCTCCGAGAAGGCTGATATCTCTTGTGGAAGGGGTTTGAAGTCAAGAGCACAATCTAAAAAAAAAATACTAATAATAACAATAAAATAAATAGAGACATAAATAGCACACATGTTGATGGCCTGTACAAATATATATATATCGTTTTTTTTTTTTTATATTTATTATTTAAATGTATTTTTATATTTATTATTTAAACTATTTATATTTAATATATATATATATATATATAATATATATATATATATATAATGAGAAGTTGAAAATAACAAAAAAAAACCGGAAGCACAAAACAGAAAATAACAAAACAGAAAATGAAGTCGCCGCCGGGCTTTTATACATTCTCGTACAACCAGTTTGTGGTGTGTAAAATATAACCTTTTACGAGATGAGATTAAGGAATATTCTAAACACTGTTCAATGAGTTAGTGCTTACTTGGATATTCGCCGGAAGTGATTGACATATGTCAATCAACTGGCTTCAAAACCTCGGCCCATAATTTCGTCTGTTTCGTCCAGCATTAAAATTTTCACGTGGGAAGTATCTGGTAAAAATATAAGCTTTGAAGTTTTACAAAGAAAGTACCTTATCATTTTTTGGAATTGCCCTTAAGGCAGGGAATAAAATTACCAACATACCAACTGATTATCTTGCGTGTCCATGACTGCAGAGAGAGAGAAGCAGTGAGGGAGGGCAGGGAGAAATGGAGGGAGGGGCGGGGTTTGGGGAGGGGAGAGGTAGGGGATGAGTTGAGAGGGGGAGGGGAGAGGGCAGGACAGGACGAGCAATGAGGAGGGAGGGAGGGAGGGCACGGCAGGGCAGGGCAGGGCAGAGAAGGACAGGGATGGGAGTATGCCAAACTTCTGACATCATACATACAAATAATGTCTTAAGACGTCTCCCTTTATGCCATCATTTAGAGCCACTGAATAAGCGAATCAGCAAGCCTGACTGACAATAAAAATTAGTTCACTCCAGTTATGAAATCCCCACTTTTTGTTCCGTAATCTCTGACTGAGGAACGGAAGTTGTCTCACTTTTGTGAATACAGTGCCATGTATAAAATAAGACTTGGCTTTGGGCCCCTCTGACCTTTCAAATAACTTTCAATGGCTTCATATCAACAAAAAAAGAAGAAGAAGAAGTTGAAGTAGGCATTGTGTACATTACTGGTGTACTGCCTGAACTATATTCATTTTTATGGACAACATAAAAGTGCTTGGGAACCTCGCCTCGTCCACATGAAATACTGATGAATATTGATATTATGGTACATTTCTGCGGACAGCGTGATACTGAATTCTCGAACGCTTTCATTTATGTCATAAATTCCGCGACCTTTCGGACACCATTTTTGCCATTTGAGCTCTGAATTCCAAACGAACCATATGATGCTTGTTTTGTGAAGTCTTACCCAGAATGCCGCGGGTGATCATATCGAAGGAGCGACCGGGTGTTCCAATGAACACGTGCGGGTGCTGGGTTGTCAGGTCTTGGATCTCCTGCCTCAGGGCTGTTCCTCCGATACAAGCGTGGCAGTGAACGTTTCAGACCCCCCGCACCGAGTGCTTCAAACATCGTTGCAACCTGCCCCGTGTAGAAACTATACACTGAAGTTATTATTGATTATTATTATTATTATTATCATTATTATTATTATTATTATTATTATATGTTCGGTTTGACTAGAAGCACTGTGCGAGGATGATAGTGGACATGCAACACTGTAAATGGCTGTTTTGTTTAGAGTGTTTTTTTTTTTGTGTTTGGTTCATTTGTTTCGTCCGTGGGCAAAGTAACTAGAGAGGTGTCAAGTGGAATTTATTGCCCATAAATCTTTTCTTTTTTTTCAATCCTTTTAAAATGAAACCGAAGGTTTGAACGTGCGCAAAACTGAGGGACTTTTTACCCCTACCCACTTCCCCCGCCCCTCTCTCTCTCTCTCTCTCTCTCTCTCTCTCTCATCTCTCTCTCTCTCTCTCATCGTCTCTCGTCTCTTCTCTCTCTCTCTCTCTGTGGGCACAATCTGTGACCTCCTCCTCATTCCACCCCTCTCTCCTCTATGTATGCGTGCCCTGGGATGATCCCTGAGGGATCGGGATCTGTCCGGGATCCCTCCATGGCATTTGGCTCCTACTCACGACTGGATAAGAAGACTCAATGTGTGATAATTCTGAATCCCATGAGAGCGTACACTAACCCATTGCATTGGCTTAGTGCAGGCAATCGGAGTGAAGGTCAGTCCCCTGCTTACCATCCCTAACCGGATTCGAACCCTGACCGCTTTAAGGTGCAGGATGTCTAGGAGAGACCTGGATGCGCCTATATTTTGCTCAGTTACTGAAACTTAATCCTTTCTCACAGATGTCTTCTAATTTTTTTTTTCATCGGGTTTAGAAGAAGGGAACGGAGAGAAGTGAGAGTATATTGTAGATTAATGAGGTGGGGGGGGTGGGGGGGGGGAGGTGCTATTACAGATTTGTGAGCATTGTGGGATGTGCCAACAGGAAGCCCCCCCCCCCCGATCGCCCTCCCACCCTAACACCATTCCTCACTCCAACCCCCATTTTGTTTATTTAAGCACTCACTGTTGGCGATCGATTTAAACTGAGAAGTAAGGAAGAAAAGGAAGAAGAAGAAGAAGAAGAAATATTTATTATTTATTTATTTATTTATTTTGTTATCGCTGTTTGTTGACATCCCAGTGACGCAACAACCACTTGTATGACAGCACAAAAAGTTGACAATCAAGTTGATCGACAGTCTATTTTTAGAAGGCTTATATGATTGACAGGTTAATTAATTGAAAGTTTGACTTGACTGATAGACTTACATGACGGGCTACTTCTCGTGTTGGCTGCAGCACAAGAACTTGTGTTTCCTGCAAATTTGTGTCTATTCTCTCTAGGGCGGATATGATAGCTGCCGTTGTTTTAACCACTTCCGGCGCAGGCGCGCACGATGACGTCACGACCACTGACGCAAGGGATGATGGCTTGCTGTTGGAGTTGGGATGGTTTGTGATGTTCTGTGCACTTAAGGCGCCAGTTAATTCAGCTTTCAGGCCCATAGCTTGAAAGTTATCATATGTTTCCGAAACCGCCATCTGTTTAAAAAAAAGTGCACGCCACCGTTGTTATAAATCAGCTGACCTCTGGGGAGATGTATCTGTTAGGCATAAACACAGAGCGGATGGATATTTTTTTTTAAAGTAGCTCCCTGTCTTTTAGGAGTACTATTTTCGCAAAATCCCCAGGGAACCTGTGAGGTAAAAAGGTGTTAGAAACAACAGACTGAACCGTCATAGAGGTTGGCTGTTGGACAACAACGCAACAAAATAGACCGTCGCAGAGGTTGGTCGTTGAACAACAACGCGCCGACACAAGAGACGGTCACGGAAGACCAATTGTACCAATTTAAAAATAAATAAATAAATAAAAAAGAAGTCAGTTTTCGTCAAAAAAGCACTTTTTGCGAAAACTGGACTGATCTTATTCATAGTAACATTTCTAATTTCGTCAAAAAAGAAGAAAAAAAAAACAGAACAAAACTTTTTTAAAACAAAAACTGACTTTTTGTTACTGATACGGCTGGTCGTTCGCAGAGGGTTCTATGGATGATAACCCCCCCGCCCTCCTCAGCCCCCCCCCCCTCCGCCCAGCACCACACCACCCCGTTCCCTACCCCCCTACCCACAACAACTACCACCACTCTAGCCCAGTCCAAGTAAGAAAATTGCCGAGTTAGCTGACAAGTATGAACTTTGGTTTGGTTTGGTTTGGCTGTAAATCATAATGTAAAAACTATAAGGAAATTTTTTGCAAATGCGTGTAGTATTTCTCTCTTTTTGTAAATAGGGGTGAAGATCTAACACGGCCTGGTAGCTCCCTTCTTCCTGTATCTGAATCATGGAGGAGGGGGGGGGAGGTCTGGGGGGGTTACCCCCTCTGCCTCACGCCCCCTCATCCCCCTCGCCCCCCCCCCGCATCTCCCTCCCGCTCCAGTTCTAATCAGCCTTTTTTTTTGCAAACAGTATCTTAAAACGGAAACTACGGGAAGGGGTTGTGCTCAGACCCCCCCCCCCCCGCCTCCAACTCAACCACCCTAACCCTAACCCGCCCACCCCACCCGCCCCATAGTTGTCGCGGGGGGGGGAGGGGTGGGAAAGGATAGTGGATTGAGAAATGTTAGCGATGTTGAAAGGAATTTTTTGTATATTTTAAGCTGTACCACTACCTCCCCCCCCCCTCCCCCAAATTCCCTTCCCTCTTTCCTCACATCCCTGTAGAAAATGGTATGATCCGTCTGCTTTCCGTTTCAACCAATGAAAACAATGAAGAGTGGAACGACCTTTGTTTTTTATTTGGAACTGCCCTTTATATTTTATTATATTATATTATATTATACTTTACATTATACCTGTAACAAAATCAGCTGATGTTCTTCTTGTCAATTCTCAGTATAATAGTTCAGTAGAAGTTGTTTATCCCCTGAAGTGTGTGTGTGACGTCACGAAATTCCTTGTAATAAGAACAAGTTAGCTGATTTGTTCCTGTAAATAATATTGTAGAATTTGCATATCAATTGTACCCGGAAATCAGCGTGAAAATCGATCCCAAAGCCTTAGGTAACAAAATAGATTACGCAACTATACAGCTGGTATTGAATATCGTTTTGTATGTTTTTTTGTTCGATTTCGAAATAGTGATATTTTGCAATACGGGGGAGCTATTTATAGTAAGTGAGGGAACGGGTCCCATTGATCCAGCCAAGGTATTGAAATCACACTGCCGAGTTCTTACTTCTCGAGTAACACTTGAAGCAGAAAGATCAATAAGATCATGATCATATGCGAGTCTGGTGTCGGGAAGGGGGGGGGGGGTGGAGGAAGGGTGGCGGAGGGGGGTGGGAACTTATGTCATTCCGAAGTGGAACTAGAAAATCAGACCTGCAAATGACAAATAATGCCAATTTCATTCAGCTAGGAATATACTTAATTTGTTTATTTTCAAACTTATTTAATAATGGTTGTATATTTCTGTTTTCGGTTTTATATATTAGTTGTATATTTCAGTTTTTGATTTCGTATCGGCAGTCAGATTTTGTTGTGCTTTGTACTTTTACCTATTCAGATATTCAGAAAATAAACTTGATTGATTGATTGGTTGATAATCTTTTGGGTTATACCTCGTTTTATTCGTAATAATGGCTCGCTTCGCAGATGGCTATTTTTAGCATTTTATATTTACTGGGTACTAGCACACAGAACCGAAGGAGGCGCCTTGGGCAAGAGGGGTGGGGGTGGGGTGGGGATGGGGTGGGGTGGGATGGGTTGGCGGCACTTGGTATCATATGTGTTGCCATCGGTGTAAAAGAAACGCGGATAAAGGGGATGGGCGCTAATTTTGAGGTCAGAGCTCCACGCGGAGTGCCAGTTTAGTTGAAAAAGGGGGGGGGGGGTAATTTTTATTCAGTGCTCCTCGTTTGCCACAAAAAAGGGGGTTATTTCCAAATTTCACTCCGCGTTTAGTTAAAAAAGGGGGGGGGGATATTATTTCAAACTCAGCACTGAGCGTTTAGGGGGTCGTTTTTAAAAGCCATGGACACGCATGGTAACCAGTTGGTATGTGAGTGCCCCTCCCCCGGGTCATGGGCACGCATGGTAACCAGTTGGTGCGTGACTGGCGCCCACTCCCGGGGTGGAGGGGAGGGGGGAGCTGCAGCGGAGGGGTGGGGGGTGGAGATCACGGGTGGTTTCTAACATATAAATGGAAACCGGAAGTTCCCTGAGATGATGGTGATGATCGTGATGATGATTATGATGATGATGATGATCATGATGATGATGATGATGATGATGATCATGATCATGATGATGATGATGATGATGATGATGATCGTGAAGATGATGATGACGATGATGATGATGGTGATGATGATGATGATCATGATGATGATGATGATGATGATGATGATCGTGAAGATGATGATGATGATGATGATGATGATGATGATTATCGTGAAGATGATGATGATGATGATGATGATGATCATGATGATGATGATGATGATGATGATGATGATGATGATGATGATGATGATGATCGTGAAGATGATGATGATGATGATGATGATCGTGAAGATGATGATGATGATGATGATGATGATGATGATGATGATGATGATGATGATGATGATGATGATGATGATCGTGAAGATGATGATGATGATGATAGTAGTGTAGAAAGAGGGGTTCCAGCGCACTTTATGACGTCATACTGTCTGGAAGTGACGTCATCATGTCTGGACCGGAAGTGTTGTCTGGAGCGGAAGTGTTGTCTGGAGCGGAAGTGTTGTCTGGACCGGAAGTGTTGTCTGGAGCAGAAGTGTTGTCTGGAGCGGAAGTCACGATAAGCGTTAGGATAGGCGCGGCCATCCATGAGGTTATAATGACGTCATGATGACGTCATACTGTCTGGAGCGAAAGTCTGGAGCGAAAGTCTGGAGCGAAAGTTGCTTGATAGTGTTGGCCGAGTCAATCATCATGAAGCCAACGCACTCCACCTGTCAATCAGTGTAACCATGGCAACAGACCCTAAAAAGGTTGACCACCCCCCCCTCGAAATTGTGATTTTTGTATATTTATCCGTTTCAGACGATTCTGAACATTTTTCATTTTTTGGGTCGACCACCCCCCCCCCCTCGAAATTGTGATTTTTGCATATTTATCCGTTTCAGACGATTCTGAACATTTTTCATTTTTTGGGTCGACCACCCCCCCCCCCTCGAAATTGTGATTTTTGCATATTTATCCGTTTCAGACGATTCTGAACTCAGCAGTACAACTGCAAGTGAGACATTCATATACATAAGTAAAATTCTGCTGAGTCAGCAATTTTTGAACTAAGTTACACACCATATTTTGATTACATGGAAGTAGTATAAAAGCATGAGTGAAACATGTCAACTAGTCAACTAGTAATACATTGTGTGACGAGAAAAGACTTCACAATGTCAGCATTACTTCTTGACAGATGTATGACTATGGACGACGTCTTCAAAGTGAATTATACTAACTATGTGTTTTCAAAGCTTCCTACTTTTGAATGGGATTGGATGCAGCAAGTGAAGAATTTACATCTGCATTGGGAAGCTGTCGGAAAGACTATTCCAAGTGATTTCATCGACTCGTTTCTACGTGACTGTGAAGATCTACATATACTATCAACTTATAACATTGATTTAACATTTATCATATCAACTTATGACATTGATTCAGCATTTATCAACGCGAATACAATTTGGGCAGTTGAGCTCATGTTAGTTGTAGCTGCAAGAATCATTTTACTTTATGATGATGATGTTCCATTGACGACGAATGTATCAGACCTTGTTCGGTTCAACCATGGACGAGTTGAAGTGAATTCAAACGTTTGCAAGAAGTTTGAAAAGCTTGATTCAGCAGATAGTTGGGTATAAAAGGGAGTGAACTCAGCAGAGTGGAGTCATTTCTCTGATTACATGGAAGTAGCATAAAAGCACGAGTATTGAATAAGTTTGAACAAGTTACACACCATATACCATCAAAGTTTTATAAAAGGAAGAGTGACGAGAAAAGACTTCACAATGTCAGCATTACTTCTTGACAGATGTATGACTATGGACGACGTCTTCAAAGTGAACTATATTGACTATGTGTTTTCAAAGCTTCCTGCTTTTGAATCGGATTGGATGCTGCAAGTGAAGAATTTGCATCTGCATTGGGAAGCTGTTGGAAAGACCATTCCAAGAGATCGTTTCATCCGCTCGTTTCTACATGAATGTGAAGAACTGCATTTACTATCAACTTACAACATTGATTTAGCATTTATCAACGCGAATACAATTTGGGCAACTGACCTCATGTTAGTTGTAGCTACTAGAATTATTCTACATTATGATGACGATGTTCCAAATAATGTATCAGACCTTGTCCGATTCAACCATGGACGAGTTGAAGTGAATTCAAACGTTTGCAAGTTCTTTGAAAAGGGAGCTGACTCAGCAGATAGTTGGGTATAAAAGGGAGTGAACTCAGCAGAGTGAAGTCATTTCTCAGCAGACAGTTGGAGGGAGTGGATCATCAATACATTGTTGCAGCCATGGAGAACAAGACAAGCAACGCAACGCAGCGTAGCGCAGCAGCGCAGCGCAGCAGCAGCTTTAAAATTAGTGCTAACTTAACCATTACTGTGGAGCATGGAGAATATGGGCCATTTCTACGCATCACACGTGGAGAGAGATGGTGTGCTTATTCACCATCTTTGTGGAAGATTGTGTGCCAGAGCTTGAAAAATTTACGCGACATTGGCTTCAAACTATACTTAACGCAAACGAAGTGGCTTGAAGTCATTTCATACTTGGATATGCGTTATGTGAGTTTTGTGCGCACGTCACGGTTTGAAGGGAAAGAATACACACATCACATCAACATGAATGATGGTGAATGGGAGACACTGCTTCAGGAGATGGACAACATCAACTCAGCCCTATCACCATGTGAGGAATGTCATGACAAGAAAACAATCATCAAGCTGCAAAAGGATGGTCGGATGAAGGTGTCAAAGCTATCCAAGAAAAGGCTGACTGAAGTTCAGCTGGAGAACATGAACGTGCAAAATCAACTTGGACTTACCTGTGACTATTGCGGTGCTTGTGGATATGTGGAAGATTATCATTGCCATTGCCACATGTATAATTGCAAGTTGTGTGAACCAAACAACTTCTGCGGCAAGTGTGGAGTACTTAAAGTCAGTGAAGCAAAGTAAAAAGCCCACAAGACACTGAAACAAGATGGACGCATGTTTTAAAAATGCTTATATTGACTTGATGATTGCTAAACTTGCTTGCTGTGGCACTCCAGACTATCAACTTTATCATTTGGATGCCTTTTGGGATGTTGTACATCATAGTCTTGATGTGATTGAACTGCATTCAAGATTTCTTGGAGAATGTCATAAAATTGGAATAGAAGAAGATCCTGACTTTGACTTTGATTCTGCACTTTATTCTGCTCGTACTGATGTTGAAGTATATTTCACCGTAGTGGATCATTTGAGAGATTGTTGTAAAGAAGAAGAGGAAACCGAGCAGCTTTATCAGGTAACTTTAAAGATATAAAAACCTTTTACAACATGTTTATGACAACATAGTGAATTGATAACAATGTTTTTCTTACTAGCAAATTTAGTTTTATGTGAGTGTTTTCAACGTAAACAAAGAAAGAACATGATAGAAGAGGCAGCAACTATATTACAAGATATTTTATTACAGGAAGAAACCGACATGTCAGAATAAAACAACAGAAACAAAGTCAACATGGAGAATCTTGTTGTGTGAGACTTGATGTGCAGACGTGTGAACATGGAGAAGTGTGTTAAGTGAACAGCAACTGGAAAAAACTTGCTGAACTTGACAGACTTGTGCTACATTGCCGGAGCAGCATAACTTGCTAAACCTGACAGACTGCATAATGGCGGATATGACACTGAGACAATATATTGTGCAAAAAGCTTATTGTGAAGAAATGTTATCCGCTGTAAAAAAGTTTGCCTATTTAGTCTGTCCTGCTTGTCAACATGAAGAGTGTTCAGAACATACTTGTCATGCTGCATGTGTCTATACATATTGGAATGAAGCTAAATATTACATTCATTTAGATAAAGTGTTAGATAATGCAAATCAACGTTGTGAGAAATATGGTGTAGATGCTATTACATTGGATGAACTCAGTCATTGGTTAATGTTCATTGAAGACCAATGGTCTCCAGTGATTCATACCATTGTATCCATACTTGATCTGTAAATATATGTTAGTTATAAATACATGTTAGTTATAAATACATGTTAGTTAAGTTACTATGTTAGTTAAGTGATGTTGGTTGAGTTATAAAATAAAAGCTGTTCTGTTGAGAAGGTGGTTTTCATTCATCATGTCGACGTGGAAAGACTACTTGACCAATATTTACTTCAAACCTGGACAGCCTGGAGCATTTGCTGGTCCTTACAAACTGTATCACATCTTACGAAAACATAATCAACCAGTCACACATTCACAAGTGAAGAAATGGCTACAGGATCAAGATGCTTTCAGTTTACTCCAACCTGTCAAATACAGGTTCAAAAGACAACGTGTCATTACACGTGGTATTGATGACATGTGGGATATTGATTTGGCTGATATGGGAAACATAGCTCCCTATAATGATGACATACGCTTTTTACTCATTGTCATTGATGTGTTTTCCAAATATGTCTGGGTACAGCCAATACCTAATAAATCACATACCAGCGTCATACAAGCTTTCCAAAAGATTTTTCATGACACACGACGAAGACCGCGAACTCTAAGGTCTGATAAAGGAACAGAATTTAAAAACAGATGGGTAAAAGCATTTTTGAAGAAAGAAGGCATTCATGCTTATACCACAAAGAATGAAACCAAAGCCAACTTTGCTGAAAGAGTCATTCGTACTCTGAAGGGAATGATGTATCGGTATTTTCTACATAATCAAACTTACCGTTACTTAGACATTCTTCCAGACTTGGTGTACAATTACAACCATAGACCTCATGGTTCTCTTCCTAATAAATATGCTCCAGCCGAGATTCGTAAAGACAACGAATCAAAAGTGTGGAAGTATATGTATGTCGACAAACTGAAATTGAAACCGAAGAAGAAGAAGAAGTACCAATTTAACATTGGCGATCATGTTCGCATTTCCCACATTAAATATGTGTTTCAACGCGATTATCACATCAAATGGACGCAAGAAGTCTTCATTGTCACACATCGTTGTAAGAAGCAAGGAATACATTTGTATCGTGTGAAAGACTTTTTAGACGAAGATATTGATGGTCATTTCTATGAAGAAGAACTGCAGAAAGTAACCAAAGATATTGAATCTATTTATAGAATTGAAAAGTCTTGAAAACACGTAAAAGACGAGGAGGTGTGAAAGAATTATTTGTCAAGTGGTTAGGTTGGCCAAACAAGTTTAACAGTTGGGTGAAAGAAACAGACATTCAACAATGAAGCATCCATTTACATGTTTGGTCTCTGGACCTACAGGCAGTGGTAAAACGTCTCTGGTGAAGGAAATTCTAGAACAAAAGTTGATTCAACCCTCTCCAAAAAGCATTTTATGGCTTTATGCAGCAGATCAGCCTTTGTACAAGGGAATGAAAGGCGTGGAATTTTACCAAGGCATTCCAGATGACATTGAAGAGCGTTTTAACCCGAAAAAACCAAACTTACTTATCATTGATGACTTAATGACGAAATGTCATAGTGATGAGCGTATGACACGTCTCTTTAGTGTTAGCAGCAGTCATCAAAATCTAAGCATTATTTTTATTGTGCATAATTTATTCCATCATGGGAAAGAGATGCGAAATATTAGTTTGAATACACATTATATCATTCTAATTAAAAATCCGACAGATAGTCAACAAATTAGTACATTGGCGCGGCAAATGTATCCTGGAAGATCTCAATTTCTCATAGAAGCCTATCAAGATGCTACTAGCAAACCTCATGGTTATTTATTCATTGATTTAAAACCAAAGACAAATGATCAACTACGTATTCGTACAGGCATTTTACCAAAAGATACACATTATGTCTATATTGATAAAGCAGTGTATGAACAAGAACCAACTCATTTGACCATTCGCAGTCAAGATGTCTAAACGTATTCGAGCGAACCAGCCGTTTCTTCATTTGCTTGCACGCAGTGGGCCTAAACGACGTAAATCCTTGCTACAGCAAGCTACAAAAGAGGAATTAACAAGCTTGTTTGAAATTTGTTTGAATATATTGCAAGGACATTTACCCTTAAGCTCAAAACGGTTTAAGGAATTTAAACGTGAACGTCATACGCTTCGTACTCTAGCAGATAAGAAGATATCCCTTCGACGAAAAAAGAAGTTGATTAATCAGAAAGGAGGATTCATTGGAGTTATTGCTAGATTGGCATTGCCCTTGTTAGCCAAACTGCTGTTAAAATGAAACATACGATGAAAATGGTCCTCATTCCTGAATATGAATATAAAATGTTGCTAGAAAAGAAAAATGATATCAAAACGAAAGTGAATAAACTTTTACGTGGGAAACGAACACGTGAAAAGGCTATAGAAATGTCTCAACTTCTTGGTCGTCATTTACGAACAAGTCAGTCTAGACAGCAAAAGCCCTCATCATCACCACCTGAAAAGCCAGAAAAGTTATTTTTAAGTCATTTTCAACCTATCTATCATGGAAAAATAACACAACTTTTAGCAGAACTGAAGAAATATGGTACAACATGGTCAGAGAAGAATGAACTTGTGTTGAAAACGGGCGATATTATAGCAAATTCCAACATGGTTGATTTGATGAAAGAAGCATTGGTGGCGACAAGAAGAAAAGAACGAGCCATACCACCATATGGCTGGCATCCATTTATCCAGGAAATTGTAGATGCGAATATTCCAAAAACAATGTTTAGTAAAAAGACCACTCGTGACGACATTACAACAGAAATGAAACAACGTCAACAAAGACGGTTTCCTGAAGGATGGGAAAATTTTTAACATGGCTGAAAGAGCTATGTTGTTGCCAAGACACAACTATTCCTGTAAAAATAAGATGTACAAGCGCGTGTTGTGAAGGAGAAGTCATAGATCATGTAGATCATCATCATGATGTAAAAGATCATTTACATACTTGGTTGAATGACGCGCGCTATCGTGAAGTATATAGACAACGTCAACGCACCTATACCATTTAGTTCCCATCATGGAGTCGACAAGCTTTTACATCACTTTGCCTAGCAATGCGAGTATGACCTATTATCCCAACAACAAGGCTTCGAATTATCAAATTCGTATGCCTCGAACCATTTATCTGAATGGAAAATATGAAGTGGCTTTAGCTGAAATTCAATATCCACATACATGGACAACGATGAGACAGGGCATGGACTATTCTATTCAGTATCGACAAGAACTATTCGATGATCCTATTCTTAGCACTCTCGATATTCCTTATGGGTACTATAGAACCATACAAGAACTATGTGAGGCAGTCAATGAAGAAGCGACTAATGCTCTGAAACTTACAGAAGCTATTCGAATAAAGTATGATAAGATTAGACGACGTGTGTTTCTATTTCTCGATTATGGTTATGAAGTGTCCTTTTCCGCTGGATTAGCTGAGATTTTAGGATTTATCCCAGATCACTGGTATACTGAAACATGTACAGCTGACCATAAAGCGGATGTGAAACAGGGGTTTTATACACTGTATGTGTATTGTAGCATTTGTGAACCACAAGTTGTTGGTGATTATTATGTTCCGTTACTACGTTCTGTTGGCATACAAGGCCATGATGGAGATATTATCATGAAAACGTATGGCGAACCGCATTATGTTCCTGTAAACACATCCAAATTTGACATGATAGAAATGAATATTAAGGACGACACAGGCCATAATGTTCCATTTCAAACTGGAAAGGTGATATGTAAACTTCATTTTCGACCAAAAGCAATATGAAAGCTTATACACACGATCCGTCTGCATATCGCAACCATTTTCTTCGTCAAGTGGGCGGGGAATTACCAGGATTCAAAGGAGCGCGAATCCAATATGGCGATGGTATTGGTTCAATACTGGGATCGTTGGCTCGCAAAGCTATTCCACTACTTAAGGCTGGGGCTAAGATCGTTGCGCCACATCTTAAGAAGGCTGCAAAGAATGTCGCGAAAGATGTGACGGGCCGAGTAGCAGAACGTGTGTTTGGAGAACAAAAGCGCGTGCAACCGACGAAACGTGCCAGAAGACGAAAAACAGCCAGACGGATAACATCAAAATATCGCAAAGATTTCTTTTGAAATCATGTCTCTCATTCATAATCATTCGTGTGAATGTAGTCTTTCTCCATTGGAATGGTTTCACGTACCACCAACGCAAACTGCTGTAGAGAAAAGTTATAATGTTGACTATCAACCACTTACAAGTATTAGAGAAGGCGCTCCAATAGAATTCTACATTCCTGCGAGTACAGAAGAATATCTAGATTTAAAGAACAGCAAACTTCATATTGTATGTCGCATTCTAAAGGCTGATGGAACAGAGTGTGGCGCAGATGATAATGTCTCTTGCATCAATGATGTGTTTAATGGGTTATGGTCTAATATTGAATTGTTTCTGAATGATCGTTTGGTTTCGCATAGCAACAATACTCATGGTTATACCAGCATTATCTCTCATCTCATCCATGATTCGGAAGAAAGTCTGCATTCTGAGCGCTCTATGCGTCTCATGTACAAGGATACTGCTGGGTCAATGAATAGTCATGAGGTAAAAAGACCTAATCATGAACAATATGTATCCGGGTTTCATGTCAATGCCGACGGTGGTGACTTGGCTGAGCAAGGCAATAATGGCTTACATCATCGTTATTTACATACTCGTCTTAGCCGTGATGTTATGCTCGCAGGTGGTTTAAGGATAGATTTGTTTGAGCAGGATCGTTATCTTCCGAATGGCATCAGTTTGAAATTGCGTTTCCATAGACAAAAAGATGACTATGTATTGATGGCTGCAGATACTACCTATAAGGTAGAAGTGAAAGAGGCATTTTTAACCATTCGCAAAGTGAGGGTGAGTCCAGGTATTCAGTTAGGACATGCAGATGCATTGATGAAAAGTCCTGCCAAGATCATCATCACTAGAAAAGAATGTAAAGTCTTGGCTATTCCAGCAGGATTTCAGTCTTTTGTGAAAGATAACATCTTTTTGGGTCAATTACCAAATCGTATTGTCATTGGTCTGGTTCATAATGAAGCTTTTGGTGGATCAGTATTGAGGAATCCATATGATTTCAAACATTTTGATCTGGACTATTTGCAACTGTACACGGATGGTGAACCAGTTCTATCCAAACCTCTCAAGCTTGACATTACACAGAACAAATACCTGAACGCTTTTGAAACGCTTTACAAATCGTTTGATCGGTTGAATGGTGAGAAAAGTTCCATTATAAAACGGGAAGATTGGCCTAGAGGTTATGCTTTATTTTCGTTTGACTTAACACCGGATTATGATGGTGATGATCATTTCCCCCTGATCAAGCATGGGAATTTGCGGCTAGAAATGAACTTTGCTACGGCTTTGCAACCTACCATCAATGTCATTGTCTATGCTGAATTTGACAACATTATTGAGATCAGTGCAAATCGCAGCATCCAATTCGACTACCAGTCATGAACACGAAGCAGATTGATGCCATATTGAGTCGTGATGTCATGACCAAAGACTTGTTTCAAGGCGTGTTTGCCATGGACCAGTTACCATCTTTACAACGCGGTGCCTATGTGATCAACACAGACGATCAAGATGAACCAGGAGAACATTGGGTGGCAGTGTATTATGATAAAGACCCTGCAGAATATTTTGACTCTTATGGACTGTTCCCTCTCGATGATCGTTTAGATATGTTTTTAAGAAATGACTATATGTATAATTCTATCTCATTACAAACGCCAATATCATCATCATGTGGTTTTTATTGTGTATATTATATATTACATAGAGCTCGAGGTCAGAGTATGTTTGATATTGTGAATATATTAAAAAGAAAGGATGGTGATTTTATTGTAAAGGATTTTGTATATAGACATTATAAACCATTGTTTTATTAATGTTGTTGTTTTATTAATGTTGTTGTTTTTATTAATGTTGTTGTTTTATTAATGTTGTTATTGTAGTAGTTAAGTTGTTGTTGTTATATTAGTTAAGTTGTTGTTATATTAGTTAAGTTGTTGTTGTTAAATAAAACAAACCAAGTTTTCAAACTGTCTTGTTTATTGTGTTCTATTTACAAAGTTTACAAACACTATTTACAAACTCTTAACTACAAACGCTATTTACACTATTTACAAATTCTTAACTACAAATTCTATTTACACTATTTACAAACTTTTATTTACAAAGTCTATTTACACTATTTACAAACTTTTATTTACAAAGTCTATTTACACTATTTACAAACTTTTATTTACAAAGTCTATTTACACTATTTACAAATTCTTAACTACAAAGTCTATTTACACTATTTACAAAGTCTATTTACAATCACATTCATTTTTCAATACATTCATCAATGCATGCCATTCATTAGAATCTAAATTGATATAGGTATCATAGACATTACATCCGTGTTTGTAAATGCTATGAAAGCTTACATAACGCACATCACCAAACTTTATCACTTTAGCAGTTTCATGTTCAGACAGTTTCAGTTCATATCCTTCTTCATTTATGTCCATCACACGTATCCATGTCCATATATGTTGTGTCGGCTCAATGGATTTGGTACCCCGCATAAGTTGTATTCCTTCCTCTTTGAATTCAAGCGTCAGGTTCTTTCCAATCCAATGCTTGCAACAGCGCGTTCCATTCCACTGTGCTGAGGGTGATGATGTCGTAGTTTTCTGTAAGCTCGTCATGTTGGCGAAATTGTACAAACACGTCTAGACCGTTCTCAGTCACACGCACTTCTAATTCATTTGAGACTACTAGGAGAAAGCCAGGTATTCTCAACTTGTCTAGATGATCCTTCAACACGGATTGGTCATCAAGCGATAGGACGAGATACTGTCCAAAATGTCGTAGCACAATATCATCACATAAGTTTCTCATGTATGAGAATCCATATGTTATGGGTTCATAATCCAACACATAGTCTTCCATCTCGTTCATGTATTTTATACTCGGATGATGTCGAACAGTGGATGTTGTATCGCTTCTAGGAATCGTAGGACTGCGCGCCAGTTCTTGATATCAAAGAAGATTAACTGTGCATAGGGTGTATCTGGCACAACTCCCTTATAATCCTTTGGATAATCCTGTAAAAGATTTCTACAGAATGTCACACGTATCTTAGAATCATATTCAGCCACCGTCACTTCCAGTTTATTTTCAAGTCTGCGTTTAAACCCAGGTTCAAGCGGTATGTTTTTAAAGTCTTTCCACACTTCAGGTTTAAACCGATAAGCAGAAATTCTCCGAGAACCCATCATCACTTCATTCCTCTCATTAACTTTAAGGTAGACACCATCGTCCAACATGAGTGCATTCATGATTGTTACCTTGTTATGACTTGTCGTCTTGTCTGCGAAGCCTTTTATCCACTTCTTTCACCTGCTTCTTCATCATTTTCCATTCAGGTATTGTCAGCAAAATTCCCTTTTTCGTTGGACGGTTTTTTCCAGTCCCCTCATCTCTGAGGTATTTGCGAATGTTCACCACACCTTCATTACTTTGTTTCATAATCTTGATATACTTTCCATTGCCTAGAGAAAGCATTCCATCCCACGACTGTGGTTTTGGTGCCGTCGCCGTCGCCGTCTCCACTTTTAATTTCTTGATGGTAGTATCAGGATGTTTCACATTCATGTCTTTCACTGTATCAGCAAGAGTATCCATATCCGTTGTTGCAGATCTTTTCATGTTGACGCTTCAGTGTTCACACCTCAACTGACTCTAAAGTTGAAGTGTCTCCCCCCTTATATACTGTAATGCCCATGCGCCAAAGTGGAATAGCCATCACTCATCACATATCGCTTGTCATCAAAGGGAGAGAGAGCCACTTTCCTCAACTTCTCCGAGAAAATCTGGTGGTCATGACTTCGTATGATGTGTCCTGTGGTCATCGTTTGTGTTTGGTTGAACAAACTGTCTCTATACTGCTGATGTTTCATCCGTCTTTGACACGCGCGAGTGATGCCTTTAGCCGTACGTTTTTCTTTCCCACCATACATCATACTATACATTTTCGGCCGAAGTCCAACAAACTCTTCAATGGGAATGCCCGCCGTCTCATCTTTCATTTTCCCAAGCACTTTCTTGTTCACATTGGAATGCAGGAAATGATCTGGCGGATAGTCACTTGTGTCGAACAAGTCGGCATCTTCCTGCATGTCTTTGTAGATATCTTCCGTTTCTATGTCATAACATAGACTGTCGGTGTCGCTGAACAACAGCTTGGCGTCGGGATACTTGGTCATGATGTAGTTGTAATGAAAGTGGAACATGAGCACCTTGCTGAGGTCGAGAATGGTGAAACCAACTTGAATGGGTTTATCCAGAAGCAGATCCACTTTGCGCAAATGTACCGCGGTCAAATCTTCGTTGAAAATTCTAAATTTGTGGAAGGAAGGTTTGGCCACAAGTTTCTTGAACCGCTTTTCCTGGTGAACAAGTTCAACATTGATACGCTTTCTTACATTTTCCATGGTTTTGCCAAACACCGAGTTGTTCATCAATTTGAAGAAGTCTTTCTCAAACGGGTTCTTGGCCAACTTTCTCTTTTCCGTGTTCAAGGAGATGTATTTTGCCAACCATTTGCTCTGTGCAAACATGATGGCACGGTGCACCTTCGTGACTTTCAATCCCAGTGAGACATATTGCTGTAAATTTCTATAATGAAGCACATATTTCTTCTTGTCACACAGGTTGGGAATGAGCTTTTCACTAGGTTTGCCTTTCATGTTTAGATCTTTCCGTAGCTTCTGACTATGTTTTGACAATTCTCCCACTTTCACACATTTCCGTTCTGGAGCCACTGGGTAGTGATTATGACGATCATGGATTGAATATGGGTATTCCAAATCCACTTCTAAAATGTATCCAATCTCGTCATCTTCATCCACATCCATAAAGTCAATGGATTCTGGCTCGCTCACCCACATAAATCCACTTTCCGGCATGCTTTGCGACATGGCCCAGCCATACAAGTTGTTTGCATCCAGGTAAGTCAAGTAGTTGGTCGGTTTCCTGGGATCGTAATCTGCTACGTAGGGGTTATTTGCTTTCGCATACTTGTGTGTGATGACAGATATTCCTCCCCGTAGACCTTGTTCAACCATTTGGTACATGTCAATGTCGTTAATCAATTCCAATTTCACCTTTGTCGCTTTCAACATGGCATCCCAGGACAGTCCTGGCGCTGTATAGTAGTGAGCAGGATCTAATTCATACGTGTTGAGACATACGTGACGAAAGTTTTCAAACACGTCAGCCAGCAGCAACACATCTGATTTCAGGTACAAGTCATGGTATTCGCCAAATGTAGTACAGTGGAATGTCTCCCACACCTTCTGCGCATGCGCATAATCCTCATCGCTAATGTCTTCTTCACTGAGCAGACTGTAAAACTTGTCCTTGGACGGCAGTTGTGTTTCAGCAAACTTGGATGGCTCATCCACGTAATCGTAGGGGTACACTCCCTTTCTCAACAGTAACTCTTGTTGGTCACTATCGTGAATGTGTGACGTCATGTGATAAAAGTTGTCTTTCCCTTCTGCTGCCAGGTTGGAGACCAACTTCTGTAGAGAAGTACTCATGAACTGATAACTGTCTGTAAATTTCATATTGCTCATGGTGAATGCAATATATTTCTCAACGGTGTTGGGAATGACTGTAATCCTTTCGTTTTTGAACTTTCCAATTTCTTCCATGATCAAATGACTGTCATAGCCTCGTAAATTGTGGAAAAAGACAGGAATGATGAAAGAATCTTCAACATCCTGCTTATCCTTTCGAAATCGAAATTGCAAATTGCATTGACTATGTGCAGCTCCACGGTATTTGCCATTGATATGGTCATGATCTCTCACATGATCTGCTCCTAGAGGCTCATGACAAATGTAGCAATCTGTGGCGTTCTTATAATCCTCTTCATCTTCACAAGTCATGACTATTTTCTTTTTCTGTTGTAAACCATGCACAATACGATCACGCTCATTCACCATATGGTCTAAAAAGACTTTCACGGCATTGTCTCCTCGATACAGGACTGGAGCGCGTGTCTCATACTGGCTCACAACCACATAGGCAAAGCTGTTTGGACGATGATGTTGATACTTGTCTCCTTCATGCTTTCTCGTGAAGCATTCAAAGTCTGCATAAATCACAAAGGGCGCTCGCTGTTGTTTGGCTACATTCTTGAACTTGATGAAGGGTTCCTTGGGGAATGATAAACGTTGTGCGCCATGCTTGCCACACACTTCACGATGCTCATCTAAAAGCTCTTGTCGTATAAACCCGTGAAGACAGTTGAAACAATAAAATGCTGCAGTCTTACGCTTTGATCGATAAGCCATTAGTCTGCTGAAATTCTTGATGAGGCAGTAATGTCTTGTCTTGTCATTGCTAATCAAAAGCAAGTTGATTTCTCTGGCGCTGTTGGCGCTGTTGGCGCTGGTGTTTCGACTGAGTTGTATCGGAACAACGACATCATGTTCATATCCAAACACGTTAATGGACACATCATTCTCCTTTTCAAACTTTGGAATGTCTGTAATCGGTGTGGGAAATGTCATGCCTTCTACCTTCAATTCGTTCTCAAATGCTTTGTATTGATGCACACGGTATGGGCTGTTTGTTGAAGGGTGAAGGTGAGCCAATACAGACCATAAGAAACATTTGTTGTCTTTATTCTGAATGTTTAACACACCTCCTGTATTCTTTACTTTCTTCGGTAGTGGGATAAAACTGCTCGCTTCCAGTGGCGCTGACGTAGCTGTATGCACTTCAATGAATAATATGTTATCCAACACCCAGCCAGAGCCTTGTCGCTCATGTTCATCAAACCTGGTAAACAATTCTTTATAGGCTTCTGGCAAGTCTTTCTCAATATCCGCTGGATTGTATGCTGCATATGTCGGACTACTGATGAAGGCATTATCCACTTGTTCTACCATCACGCCTTCAACATTTGGTGTCATTTTCTTGAAGCGTGCATGTACCACAATGTACCATTTCATGCCACGGTTTAACGTTTCTAGCAAATGTCTCTTGATTCTATTCTCTTGTTGTCGCATTTCGAGTAGCAAATCCGATCCATCTTCAGGCTCAAACCGTCTTTCCTGTGCGTTTTCACCAAGACTCACTCTTCTGCCTCTGCCTACTTGTCCTGTCTCTTTCTTTATTTGTTCTTCATGAGACACATTTTCCATCTCAACACATGCATGTGTCTCAAACGCATCCAAAGATGGGAATATTTTAATACATTCACCGCAGAGGACTGGATCAGGTCTTTCAACATCATCTTGTAAGGTTTTTCGTCTCTTGGCTTCAATCTGCTCAACAAGCTCTTCACGAGCACGTTTCAACCTAGCTGGTTTGCATGTATGTGTCACGAACACTTCCAGAGATGGAAATGTCACATCACAATCATGACAGTAGACTGTTGCCATCGTTGTTGTTTCTTCAACTGCTAGAACTGAAATGAAGTAAAATTATACGTTTCACTCTTCCTTTTATACCACTTCAATGGTGTGTTAACTCAGCAGAATGTATCACTAGTTGACTAGTTGACATGTTTCACTCATGCTTTTATACTACTTCCATGTAATCAAAATATGGTGTGTAACTTGTTTCAAAAATTGTTAAAATTGCTGACTCAGCAGAATTTTACTTGTGTATATGAATATCTCACTTACAGTTGTACAGCTGTTATACAGCAGAGACATCTAGCGGTGAAGTTAAATGATCTGCCAAATGGTATTCATCCGCGAAGAAGCACTGTAATGGCGGTAAAAATGCATACAGCCAGCTGCGCAAATAGCCTATGACTACTTTATAACAAAACTTTACATAAAACTGAATCAAATGGTGAAATTTTCATATAAATCGACCAAGTATAACGAAAGGTATTGTTTTACAAAGTTTCAATTAAGCAAATAACCAAAGTTTGTTTACAAAGTTTGTTTACAAAGTTTGTTTACAAATTTTCAATTATGTAAATAAGTCAAGTTTGTTTTCAAAGTTTGCTTACAAATTTTGTTTATAAAGTTATCCCTTATATACCCCTCTGATGGAACTGAAGCTGACTTGACAGAATGTTGCTCGCCTAGGGGGGGGGGGGTGGTCGACCCAAAAAATGAAAAATGTTCAGAATCGTCTGAAACGGATAAATATGCAAAAATCACAATTTCGAGGGGGGGGGGGGTGGTCGACCCAAAAAATGAAAAATGTTCAGAATCGTCTGAAACGGATAAATATGCAAAAATCACAATTTCGAGGGGGGGGGGGGGTGGTCGACCCAAAAAAAAAAAGAAAAATGTTCAGAATCGTCTGAAACGGATAAATATACAAAAATCACAATTTCGAGGGGGGGGGGGAGGGGGGGAGGGGGGTGGTGGTCGACCCAAAAAAAAGAAAAGAAAAATGTTCAGAATCGTCTGAAACGGATAAATATGCATAAATCACAATTTCGAGGGGGGGGGGTGGTCGACCCAAAAAATTAAAAATGTTCAGAATCGTCTGAAACGGATAAATATGCAAAAATCACAATTTCGAGGGGGGGGGGTGGTCGACCCAAAAAATGAAAAATGTTCAGAATCGTCTGAAACGGATAAATATACAAAAATCACAATTTCGAGGGGGGGGGGGTGGTCGACCCAAAAAATGAAAAATGTTCAGAATCGTCTGAAACGGATAAATATGCAAAAATCACAATTTCGAGGGGGGGGGGGGGTGGTCGATCCAAAAAATGAAAAATGTTCAGAATCGTCTGAAACGGATAAATATGCAAAAATCACAATTTCGAGGGGGGGGGGGTGGTCGACCTTTTTAGGGTCTGTTGCCATGGTTACACTGATTGACAGGTGGAGTGCGTTGGCTTCATGATGATTGACTCGGCCAACACTATCAAGCAACTTTCGCTCCAGACTTTCGCTCCAGACTTTCGCTCCAGACAGTATGACGTCATCATGACGTCATTATAACCTCATGGATGGCCGCGCCTATCCTAACGCTTATCGTGACTTCCGCTCCAGACAACACTTCTGCTCCAGACAACACTTCCGGTCCAGACAACACTTCCGGTCCAGACAACACTTCCGGTCCAGACATGATGACGTCACTTCCAGACAGTATGACGTCATAAAGTGCGCTGGAACCCCTCTTTCTACACTACTGATGATGATGATGATGATGATGATGATGATGATGATGATGATGATTATGATGATGATGATGATGATGATGATGATGATGATGATGATGATGATGATGATGATGATGATGATGATGATGATGATGATGATGATTATAAAAACACAGGGGAGGGGGGACGGGCAACCCATCTAAAGATTTTTTAACTGGAAGTAAAACGTGTATTAACTTCAGTCATTTTAGTTTTCATGTTCAGTAGCACTCCGTCCAGGCCTGGAAAAGCAAACAGATTTTTTTCTAAACACTGTTCATATCGTTCTTGCCCAACAACTAACCTCTACCGCTGTTCGGTCTGCTGTGAGCCCGTTTCGTTCCGCAGACCCATTGAGGATTTCGTGAAAATAGTACTCATTAAAAAGGAGGCACTACTTTAAAAAAAAACCACACACACACCCTTTTTAATTGTGCTTATACAATAAAGATAAATGTTTCAGAGGTCAGCTATTGTATTACAACGCTGATCAAACAAACCTGTTATGAAACAGCTGATCTCCGAGGAGCTCTATCTGTTAAGTATAAACACAGAGCGGATGGATATTTTAAAAAGTAAAAAGTAGTCCCTCTCCTTTATAAGTACTATTTTTGCGCGGAATCCCAAGTGGGTCTGCGGCGTAAAAAGGTGTTATGCACAAGAAACTGAACCGCCGTAGAGGTTTGGTCTTTGAACAACAAGGCCCTAACTGTGTTTTGTTATTGCTGGTTACTGTAAATAATCTCGTGAATATTTTCAAGGCTGTTGTGTGGTTTTGTTTAAACATGCTTTCCCTCACTTCACTAGCCATTTTTATTGACGTGCGATGTGATGAGGGGGGCGTGGGGGGGGCGTTGGGGGGTTGGGGGAAAGGGTTGGGGGGGGGGGAGAGAGGGGTTGGAGCTTTCACACATAAATCGCTGTGACGTCAACCCTTTCTTAATTGGAACAGATGCATTGGCTGAAATGAGTGCATTATGGTTGGCACAGGTAAAATGCAGGCCGCTTGTCTATTTCATTTTATAAGTAATAAAAACGAATGCGTTTTACGTTGCCGGTATCAAATTTGAATGGTATTAACGCTATTATTTATGAAAGTAAAAATATCAAAGCTAAAAAAAAGTTTTTATTCACCTGTTTATTAGATTTATTAGTTTCTAAGCGGTGAAAAAGAAATCCTGTAGAATTTAAACAGTACCTAAAAAGGATGAACTATACAAAAGGATTTATGCTTAGCTTTTGGCAAGAGTCAGGAGGTTTGCTAAGCCGAGAATTTATGGTGTAATTTATACGAAAGTAGCATATATTCTACTATAAATTATACAAGTCAGTACATGTATTTATTGGACCTTTTATCGAGACAGCCTGTAAAAAAATCACAAAAAAAAAAACGCATTGAAAAAAAAACCGAAGAAAAAAAGCTACAATTTTAATTCAAGTGTAAAAGATATAAAACGTAGCAACGACAACAAAATTGAAGGTGAACTTTAGGAATTGATTTAAGAATATGAAATGAACTGCTGGGGGGAGTAGTTGCCACATGTTTATGGAAGCCTTTTGAAGTCGTTTGATATCTCTTATCTACTGCAGTTGCCATGGAGACAAGTTCTATTTGTTATCGCTACGAGCGAGGCATTTAAGATAATCTGTTGTGGAGCTATTATAGACTAGAGGTCAGCAATGATTATAAACGGTCTTTGAGGTCAGTGCAGTGTTTTATTTTCTTGTGTGTGTGTGTGTGTGTGTGTGTGTGTGTGTGTGTGTGTGTGTGTGTGTGTGTGTGTGTGTGTGTGTGTGTGTGTGTGTGTGTGTGTGATAGAGAGAGAGAGAGAGAGAGAGAGAGAGAGAGAGAGAGAGAGAGAGAGAGAGATTAACGTTGTTATTGGTACTTTTAATCATGGTAAGGCATTTGTGAGTGCATAATCTCTGCAAGTACCAGCTTTATATAGTCACGCTAGTAAAGAGGCAGTGGGGATAAAAAAAAAAAGCAACACAAAAACTGGTGATGTATAACGCGATAAACCAAAGCTATTATGATTCGAATGATTCGCAGAAAAGAGAATACACTTGGAAGAAAAACGAGAATTAAAATGTACATCAGTATTTCGGAAACAGAAGCACAACTGGGACTGAGTGAAAATGGTACGAGTTTCGGAGTTTGAGCAATTTTGATGCTGTAAAAATATGAAAAAAAAAACAGTCGTTAGATATATTTTCAATGCGATATGTAAATAAATTATAAGCATACAGTATGCTACTTATTAAATAGTAATGATTCAGTATTCAGTGTTCAAATTGCCTGGGATAGTCGGATACTGATGTTTTGTTTAGATACCTATTTAAATATTTCAGTAATCAATAATCATAATCGCATAATCGCACTCCCGGTAGCGGGATGGGGGGAGGGGGGTATCGGGGCACCTTCACCCCAGCTGGTTGTCGTGCGTGTCTATGACTACTAAAATAACCCCTAAAAGTATGGAATGCCATTTTAACATTTAATGCTTATTTTTGATATCAAAATGTATTTAGAGATATCAATAAATCAACTTAGATCTCATTAATTTATATTTTGCTATCAATAATTGAATTTTAGATGGCAAAAATTTATTTTTGAGATCAAAAAATCAATTTTACAAACCTAAAAAATCTTACGGGAGACACACATTCACATAAAATATAGCGAATCGTCAATTACATTTTGGAGATGAAAATTTGAATTATTGAGATCAATAATAACAACATAATTTTTAATCTCAAGAATTGCTTCTTTTTTGTACAGTAAAAAATTAAAATAAAGATTCTGTATACAAGGACAGCCATTATTTATTTACAGATGTGCGTTTCTGAATTTTATATTTAAAAATAGACTGATGTTTTGACATCAAGAATCAGTTTTTGAGATCAAAAAATCGTTTGCAGATTTCAAAATACAAATTAAAAATGTATCAGTCTGAAAAAATGATATGTGAAATAAATTCTTGATATCAATATATAGAAAATCAATTAGTGAGCTCAAAATTAATATTTTGCTCTCAAATATATCATTTTTGCTATCAAGAATTGAATTTTTGATCTCAACAAATCAATTTTAGATATCATTAAATCATTTTTGATATCAATAAATATTTCTTGATGTCTCTAAATATTTATTGATATCAAAAATTATTTTTTGAGATCAAGAATACATTTAGAGATATCAAGAATGCAATTACAGATAGCAAAAATGAATTCTTGATATCAAACTATGGATTTTTTGAGATCAAAAATTAATTCTTGATATCAAAAAATCAATTTTTGAGAAAAAAAAATAAATTTTTGATATCAATAATTCACTAATAAATGTGAAAACGGCATTCCATATAAAAGCGGATTGCTAATTTTGAAATAATATTTCTCTTTTTTAGCCCTCAGCCAATGTTGGCTAAAGGCTATTGCTATCTGTCTGTCCGTCCGTCCGTAAACTTTTTTGTCCGGGCGATATCTCAAAAACTATCTATCTGAGCTTCACAAAACCTTACAGGAAGAAAGTATATATAGCGTAGATGTGCAACCGGGGCTTCAATTTGGCAAATGTTTGTCCGTCTGTCCGACCGTCACACTTTAATTTTTTATCTGGGCGATTTCTCAAAAATTATTCATCGGATCTCCGCCAAACCTTACAGGAAGAAAGTATATATAGTGCTGATTTGCAATGGGGGGTTCAATCTGTTAAATATCCGTCCGTCTGTCCGTCCGTCGCACTTTTTGTTGTCCGGGCGATATCGCAAAAAGGTAACTCGCCCACCGTGATGTCACTGCTATTGGCTGAGGGCTCCGCATCTCCGATGCCTATGTTTTAACCAAACGCGGAAAGAATGTACATTCTGGTGCGAAACGCGGATTACTGATTGAAAAACACCCCTCTTCCCTTTTTAAAACGAAATTGGCACTCCCCGCCGACCTCGTCTGGCCTCGAAATTACCCCCGCTCTCCGCGTTTGTTTGTTTGTTTTTTTTTTTCGTTTTTTTTGGGGGGGGAGGGGGGCCGCACACATTGTGATATCAAGTGCACCTCCTCCCCCACACCCACCCTCCGCCCCCCCCCGCCCCCCCCCCCCCCCCCGCCATGGAATCGCACTCCCGTGCTTCTTTATAAACTCATCGGTGTCGACCAATCAAAGCACGAATTAATCTAGGTCAGGTTGGGGATTCCCCAAATCGAGTTAAAATTATCTAGGTCAACGGGGATAACTCTTGCATACTTTGTCTAGGAAATGCAATTGGCATTCAACCACTGCAACCTTCCAAGGGTAAGCTATAGACAAATGAATACAATAATACAAAATAGAAAAATATATGTTTTTGCACTGTTTTTTTTTTTTTTATTTTGGAGCTTTTTTGTAAAGATCTCCTAACAAGTTTACCAAGGGCTTTATATAATCAAAGAATATTCCCGTTCACGTCACTGGATGTTGAAAGTGTGATTTCGCTTACCCAGAATAATCTCTAGACATTTTAAATTAAATTTAAATAATATTCCGAATGAAATTTTAATATTTAGATTTGTTACTATACACTTTAAGAACATGCCAAATGTTGAAGGAAAATCGGGTCCGTCTGCGGTGTATAAAAACTAAATTAAAAATAAAATGAAATTGTCATTCTTAATAAATGAAAATTAAGGTGATACTGATATTGGGCGGGAAGGGGGGGGGGGAGGGGGTCACTCACTCGTACAAACTTGATTCATGCGTGTCTATGACTTTTTGAATCGCAGAGTAGAAACTTGGAAAAAACTCTGGGTCTGTCATCAGCGTGACTGGGAAAGGGTGGGGGGGGGCGGGAAGCAGTGACGTACAGACTTGCTACCACACCGGCCAATGATTGTTTTTTTTTTTTTTTTGTTTTGTTTGAAAATGGGCAGTGTATTTCCGAAAGTACTCCATCCCCTCCCTAGCTCGCCCCCCTCCCCGACCCTGTTTTTGTGGAAAACGCAGAGTACTGAATGCAAACACCCAATCCCCCTTCTAACGAAATTGGCTCTCCGCGAGGACCGCGCTTGCCGTCAAATTTACCCGTCAGCCCTTTCTTCACGTTTTTTAGCCCAGCTAACGTTACACGTGAACTGGGATATACCTGTCGCTCTGCACACGGCATCCGTTAGTTAGTTAGTTGTTTATTTGGCAAACTTTTGTTTCAAAATGCATCTCCTCCTACAATTTTGATCCAATGTCATTTATGTTTAGTATGAGCATACGACCTATACTTTTTAGTCGATCGGATAATTTTTTAGATTTTGGTGAATTGTTGAAGAAAAAATTTTAAAATGTATCTTCCTACATTTTTGATCCGAAGGCATTCATTTTTAGTTTAGGCACTCCTAAGGGTTCATGCATACGGCATCTGCTTTTTCAGTCGATCTTACAATTTTTGTATTTATGGAGAATTTTTAAGAAGAATTTTCAAAAATAATTCAAACTGCATCTTCTCCTACATGATTTTTACCCGATTTCATTTATTTATGGTATGAGGCATCCTTAGGTGGGTCGTGCATACTGCTTGTGCTTTTATAGTCGATCGAACTCTTTTGGTATTTTGGGGAAATTTTTAAGACAAAACTTCAAAATGCATTTCTCTTAGGTCGGTTGAGCATACGGGGTTGTGCTTTTTGACTCGATTTAGGAATTTTTGATTTTTTATCGGAAATTTTTTAAGAAAACACCGCAAAATGCACCTCTCCTACAGTTTTGATCCGATATCATTTATTTTGGGTTTGAGGCATGCTTTAGGCGTTCTTGAATACGGCTTGTGCTTTTTAAGTCGATCAGGGAATTTTTGGGAAATTTTTGAAGAAAAAAAATCAAAATGTGTTTCGTCCTACAGTTTTATCAGATTTCATTTATTTTTGGTATAAGCCGTCTCTAAGGGGTCATGCATACGGCTTGTGCTTTTTGAGTGACTTGGAAAATTGCAGAACTTAAAAAAAATTAAAATGAGTCTCCTCCTACAGCGTATTAACGCAAGTTAAAGAACTTGCGCACTGGTCTGAAATAACAACCGTGCATCGACGCAAGTTAAATAAACATGCGCACTGGTCTGAACTGCGAACCACTCATCAACGCAAGTTGAATAAATATGCGCACTGGTCTGAACTGCGAACCACTCATCAACGCAAGTTGAATAAACATGTGCACTGGTCCGAACTGGGAATCGCACAAATTAAAATAAATATGCGTAGTGGTCCAAAATAAGAACCGCGCATCAACACAAGTTAAGTAAACATGCGCACTGGTCCGAACTGCGAACCAAACATCAACGCAAGTTGAATAAACGTGTGCACTGGTCCGAACTGGGAAGCACTCATCAACGGGAAGTTGAATAAACATGTGCAAAGGTCTGAAATACGAACCGCTCTGTAATCGTGTATGTCCGACCAACAGTACACGTATGTGGATACAATTTCGGAACTTTGCTCGAAGGTATCTGTGGTAAACTACCCTGTTTACCAGAGAAACACAAGATTTGTTTAGGATTTTTCTTTGAAACAAATCTTTGTAGGTTTTAACGGTCTTTAGTAGTAGAATAATGGGGGTTCTACCACAGTGATGACGTCATAAAAGTGTGGTAGAACCCCCATGGGTAGAACCCCCATGGGGGTTCTACCACAGTGGTGACGTCATAATGACGTCAGAAAGGTGTGGTGGATCTGGATCAGATTGATAGCTCTTAGCGTGCGCCCGTGTCAATGACGTCATCATGACGTTATAATGACGTCATCATGACGTCATAATGACGTCACCATGACGTCATAATGACATCATAATGATGTAAGACTCTTCTAAGCAGCATAACCCCCCAGCAGGCAAAATGACGTCTTAAAGACGTCTATATGACGTAATTTTTGGACCAACATGACGTCTTTAAGACGTCTGAAAAAGGTGGATTTTGCAACAAAAACGGACGTCCTTTTTGAGACGTAAAAAAGACGTCTTCATGAGACGTAAAAAAACGTCTGTTTTGACGTAAAAAAGACGTCGTTTTATGACGTCTTTAAGACGTCTATAAAAGGTCGATTTTGCAACAAAAAAAGACGTCTTTTGTGGGACGTGAAAAGACGTCGTTTCCGGACGTATTTATGACATCTGGAAAAGGTCCATTCCGCAATTTTTTCTGAGTCTTCTGTCAATTTTATGACGTCTGTTTGGGGAATCAAACTAGATTAAACACAAGGAAATACAACATCTTTGCTCTATACAATTGTATTGCTTCATTATAAAATGAACGCATTGAATACATAATAACAACAACGCTTTAGCAATAAAAATCTTGTCCTTGAAGCTAACCTGAATCATCATTCTTTTACCCGAACACGCAAATACATAAAAAATGCACGCTGCTGTCTTACTAAATGCGCACTAAATCACAAAGTGCGGAAAAGCGCTGAATCACAAATTGCAGTGAAAAAAGCGCTCCGAATGACACAAAGCGCGCTGAACAACAAAGGAGGCTCTTGGTGGTCCGAACTGTCTTTAGAGTTCATTGTTTCACTGTGGAAGTGCGTACTTCAAACAGACGGATTTCTTTATTCTCCCAAATGAACGTTGAAACTGTATAGAAAAATATAAATTAATGAATATTTATACTCAATTTAATTCGCTTGACATGCACTTTAAAAAAACAACAAAAACCATTCAATTTAAGTAATTTGTCACTGTCAGTCCAGTTAAATAATACGACAGAATCTGTGATTAGATTTACACCAATAAGAGTAATTTATTACTGAATAATTTCTCATAAATCCCATTAAGCAATAAGGCATTGGAGTGAATATACTAACACCAACATTTTGTTTATTGCTATAGATCAATACCAAATCACGTAAAGTTATTTATTTGATTTACCGATATCAAAGCCTCCTGACATTCATTTGACAGGCCAAGTACACCACGTAGACAGACAGGAGAGCCGTAGGAAACCCTGAAATATACGTAATAAGCCTTATCACACTGCGGGTGTTTCGAAAAAAATTCGAAAAAATTTTGAATTTCGACTGCAACTGCAAGTTAGTTTAGTTTGTAATCGAAACGCAGAATTGTTGTGCATTTTATTCGGAACATCATAAAAAAGTGATTTGGCTTATATCGGTAATATCACTGCTGTTGCTACGTATTATAATTTTGCCATTTACTTCGCTTCAACAAAACTGTCCGACAAAACTGTTGACAAACCTGTCAGGTAAAACAAAACTGCCAGAGAAATATTTTATTTTGCGTTTTCCTACAATCACATATTATCGTCCATTTAGAGCACTGATTTCAAAATACACTTTACACGACATATTCAGCAAACAAATCAAATCATTTATATTAAAACCAGTAATAAACCTTACCTTTTAAATTGATATTTAAATCCTAATTTCTTTAAAATATAGCAAAAAATTGAATCCATGATTATAAATAAACCGCCTTGTGTTCAACCGGACAACGTTGTTATAAAACAGCTGACCTCTGATGAGATATGTCTGTTACAGATACGTTGTTGCTCAACAGCCAACCTCTACTGTTGGGACTTTTGTGGATAACACCTTTTTCGGAGACCTACTGGTCTTTATAAAACACACACACACAGATATATATATATATATATATATATATATATATATATATATATATATATATATATATATATATATAGCCATTGTTGTACAAAATTAATATATCGGAATATCATTTGCACTCCAATATTTTGCGAGCGTTTTGTTATTTTGATAGATTTTTAGTTTTATTACTTTTCTCTTGTATATATTATATATTATAAAAAATAGGCATTATAGAGACCTATCGATACTTGACAAATATCGATATTAATCTTTGGATAAATAATATTATATATCCAAAGATTATTTATTTTTTACTTTATGCGTGAGTCTATATATCAAATATTGACTTTCAATCAAAATTGACCAATAATTCAAATATATTCATAAGAAAAAAATAAAAAATATGCAAATATATGTCGTCCCGCTAATATATATTAACGAAACTGGAAATACTAATTAACACTTGGCATATTTTAAACAATTTCGATCTGTAACTTTTTAAAATCTTGTTTTTACTGGCGTTAGAACTGAAAATATTTATTAATTATTGGATGAAACAAGCAAGGAAGGCAACTTTGGATTGCAGAGCTTATTTTGTGACCTCTTTACGATGTGACCAAAATAGGACCTTTTTTGGACTTGTCGAATATCCATATATGGTCTCAATTACGTCGCGACCAGAATGGGACCTTTTTGGGATTTTGTAAATGTCTTGATTTGGTCTGAATCACGTCGTGACCATATTGAGACCTTTTTCAGACCATATTTTACGTCTTTTGCCTGCTGGGCCTAAGCCACCTGTCAATCATCATGACGTCATCAGTCATGTGGCCTGTCAATCATCGGTCATGTAACCCTAACCCTAACCCTAGCAAGACTACCAGACCACTGTTTGACGTCATAATGACGTCAGACCCCTAGAAGACGTCCCTTCTACCATCTGTCTATCATGAGGAAACGAGAGTTCCACGCCACTTTTTTCTAGAACATTCTATTGGTGCAGAACGCCCATGGGTGTTCCACGGCACTTGTGACGTCATAATGACGTCAGACCCCTAGGAGACGTCCCTTCTACCATTAGTCTATCATACCTTCAGATCCCCCCCCCCCCCAACCGGCCATAACGCACTCATTCATAATATACATTCATCATACACATTTATCATACACATTGATCACGTATTCATTCATAATGTACTCATTCATAATACTCATTCATAACATACATTCATAATGCACTCTATGGTTTAGGGTTAGGCTGCCAAAACATGATGCATAAAATAAGTTTTAGCATTTTACCATGTTACAAATTCGAATGCTTTGAAGTCATAGTAGGGGAAAAACGATGCTTCTAGACCAACTTAAACAAATTTAGTTTTTGACAACATATGATGTATAAAATAGGTTTGAACATTTTACCAAGCTACTTATTCGAATGCTTTAAAGTCATAGTAGTGGGAAAACCAGGGTTCTAAACCAACTTTAACAACTTTAGTTTTTGTAAACATATTTTTTGGTGAGAAGGGCACACCATTCAAACAAGTATTCGAATGGCAAGGGTCTGAAGGTATAATAGACAGATGGTAGAAGGGACGTCTCCTAGGGGTCTGACGTCATTATGACGTCACAATAGGCGTGGAACACCCATGGGCGTTCTGCACCAATAGAATGTCCTAGAAAAAAGTTGCGAGGAATTCTCGTTTCCTCATGATAGACAGATGGTAGAAGGGACGTCTTCTAGGGGTCTGACGTCATTATGACGTCAAACAGTGGTCTGGAAGTCTTGTTAGGGTTAGGGTCACATGACCGATGATTGACAGGTCACGTGACTGATGAGGTTATGATGATTGACAGGTGACTTAGGGCTATGCTGCTTAGAAGAGTCTTACGTCATTATGATGTCATTATGACGTCATTGTAACGTCATGATGACGTCATTATAATGTCATGATGACGTCATTGACACGGGAGCGCTCAGACCTATCAATCTGATCCAGATCCACTACACCTGACTTTTTATGACAGTCAACCCCCATTATCCTACTACTGTCTTTGTTCGGATCCGTTGCTAAATTAATTAGTTAGCTAGATCTTTGCCATCTGGTCAGTTCAAGCCCAATTTTTCAGGGAAATTCTCTTGGTCATGCACGCTAAAATTGGTCTTATCTCTTTTCCTAAGCTGAGACTTTGTCCTTGGACAACTTTTTGTTTTTGGACATGCACGGTAACGCATATCAAGCGCCCCCCCTCACCCACTTCCACCCTCCCATGGGACTGCGGAGAAGGGTGGGGGTGGAGGGGTTGACTGTCGGGACAACTTGTTTGCAGTATGCTATCACGATTACAAGAATGGAAAGCCATTTTCAAATTTATTAGGGAATTATTGATACCAGGAATCAATTTTGATCTCAGTAATTGATTTTTTCACATCAAGAATTAATTTTTGATCTCAAAATATTGATATTTTGGTATCAAGAATTGATTTTGTTACCTGTAATTATATTTTTGATATCTCTAAATGTATTCTTGATGTGTAAAAAATTCTTGATCTAATTCTTGAATATTTAGAGATTTCAAGAATATTTATTGATATCAAAAATCAATTAATGACATCTAAAATTGATTTTTTCTTTGAGATCAAACATTCAATTTTTGATAACAAAAATGAAATATTTGATAGCAAAACATCAATTTCAAACTCAATAATTTATTTTCTTTTTATCCATATCAAGAATTTACTTCAAATATTATTATTTCAGAATGAGTCTTTTTATTTTGTATTTGGATATCTGCAAATGCTTTTTTTATCTCAAAAATTGATTATTGATATCAAAAATATCAGTATATTTTTTCACATACAAAATTCAGAAGCACACAAATGTGAATAAAATAATGACTGGTCCTTGTATACAAAATCTTTCTTTTAATCTTTTACTGTACAAAAAAGAAGCAATTCTTGGGATCAAAAATTGTGTTGTTAGTATTGCTATCAATAATTCAGGTTTTCATCTCCAAAATTTAATCAACGATTCGTTAAATTTTATATAAATGTGTGTCTTCGTTAAGATTTTTTAGGTTTGTAAATTGATTTTTTGATCTCAAAAATCATATTTTGCCATCTAAAATTCAAGTATTGATAGCAAAAGATAAATTAATGAGATCTATAATCATTAAATGTTAAAACGGCATTCCGTATACAAGAACTGTTTAAACTCATAAAGTCATAAATTCAAATTCACTTTATTTTACCTCTGTTTTCTTTTCACAATTAAACGGCTTGAAAACACAACGTTTTGTTTATAATTGAAAGTGGTTTTATTTATTTCTGTAGTGAATGTAGTGCTTCATTATATTTTATATATTTTCACTAACCACTATGTACAGAAATCATTTTTACATTTATCTTTTTTTAAACTCTAGGTTGTTTAGTGTAATGAGTGAGAAAAGTACAAAATATCATACATGGGATTATAAAATCATTCAGATATTACCACAACACCCAGAAACATGCGTGCTGATATCCCAGGTGCTATACTATTACTTGTCCTAGTTCAAGGTCACGCGTCCTCATTGGTACAATTGTCACGTGACCATTTAGACGCCAATCAAAATGGAGCTAAACAAAGAGAACAGACCGTGGTTCACATGACAACGCCGAAGCGCTATATTCCAAGGATAATGCATCATATTTACTGGCGCTGGGACAAAAGCGACACGGTGAATGAAGAGCGGTTCTGCAAGTGGAAACATTGCCGTCAAACATGCATAGACAAGACTCCGGGATACGTGTACATTCTGTGGAACGATACAATGATTGAAAACTTAATTCGTGAGCATTACAGCTGGATTTTACCCATGTATCTCGCATATCCATACGAGGTACAGCGCAGTGACGTAGCTAGGTATATAATACTTCACAAATATGGCGGTATTTATCTGGATATGGACGACTGTTGCAGGATTAATATGGATCAGTTGTTGCTGCAGATGGAGCAAGAGGGCGCCACCGTTGCTCTTCCCAAAGCACTTCCGTTTGGGACCGGAAATGATATTTTAGTGTCAACACCACAAAATCCTTTTTTCACTTACGCAATTAACGGGCTGATATGCACAAACAGAGGGTACATACTTCACTACACAACAGTACTGCTAAGTACCGGTACATTGTATCTTAGCAACCGGCATAATGAGTATGTAGCCTACAACGCCAACGTGACCTTCTATTTGATTGGCGTAGAGGAGAGGGCCAATGTTTACATATTTCGCGAACCTGGATCCACGTGGCATCACATGGATGGTCACGTGATATTCCATGTATATAACTATTATCCCTCTTATATCATCACACTAATTTTTCTAATAATTTTTATCTTGATTTGGAAAAAATGCAGCTGCAAAATATTCATAATAAATGCTTACAACAAAAGCAGAAATGTGTTGAACAATATATTTTTAAGTGCCGTATCAATGCAGAAAGAACTTCAGTATAAAAGTGGATGTTTACAACTGTAAAATCAAACTAAGTACTAATTATGCATGACATTTTAAACACAGTGAAAATTTTCGTAACTTTGTATAGAGTCACTGATTTTTAAGCGTCAGGTGTTTCGCACATTCACAATGCGTTTGAAAAGAACGTATAATTACATTTCCGTTATTTTTCTTATTGTGCAACTGCTCACTGGTTTTGTTGTTTATGTTTATTGATTGTTTGTTTGTTTGTTTTCTTTTTCGTTGTTGTGGCGGAGAATTTACAACCGTGTTTTTTGTAATGATGAAGATTTTGTCCCCATGCCCCCTTCCCCCCCCCCCGGGGGGCACTCACGTTACCATGACTTTTTAAAATGACCCCGAGTTTGAAGTAATACCTTGTTTTTTTTTTCACTAAACGCCGGATGCAGTTTAGAAAGAATCCTCCGTTTTTGTTGCTAACTCGGAGTACTGAATGGAAATTAACCCCCCCCCCCCCACCCCCACCCCCACTCACCCCTCCTTCTCTCATTTTTCTTAAAGAAATCGGACTCCACGCGTCTGGCTTCTCAATTACCCCTCCCCCCTCCTTTTTTTGGACTCGCATGGTGACACATATGATACCAATTGCCCACCCTCGGGTTTTATGTGTCGCAATGAGGGTTGGGGTGGGGGTTGGAGTTGAATAGTATTGATGCGGTCTGTGTGGGATTGCAATTGTTATATCTATGCCGATGTGTGTATAATCAAACCGGGTCTAGTGTATGTACTCTGGATTGTGATGGTATTTTATTTAACCTTTATGATATTACTTTAGCTATTTACAAGTACGCAGTTCAAGGTCAAGATCATGGTCAAGGTCATGATTACTGGAAGCTGACATGGTCGCATTTTTACCGTTGTGATATTTCAATTATGAACAGGATAAAAATTTTTTTTTTGAATTTATACCGTGTTCCTCCATTGCAATTTGTTTCCATCATTTCTAAAAAAAAATACTCGATGTAATATATTGAATTTATGCATAAAAATTGAACTGATAATGCAATTTTTAAAAAGTATTGTTGTAGAATAAAATCATAGCAAACAGTAAACAGGTCATAATAGTTGCCGGGGTTACTCTCCGCTAAATCAATTCAGAAGCAGATTGTCTTTCGTTGAATCAATATCCTAGTATGATTTGATTTAATATGTATGAGTTCAATGTTAATAATAATAATAATAATAATACGAAGAAGAAATATATATATATATATATATATATATATATATATATATATATATATATATATATATATATATATATATATATAATGTCTTTCGTTGAATCAATATCCTAGTATGATTGAATTTAATATAAATGAGGTTATAGTAATAATAATTATATATATATATATATATATATATATATATATATATATATATATATATATATATATATACTATATACTCTATAGACTATTTACTATATTATACGTTATATACTGCTTCCCGAACTAATAAACGCAATGCAGCTGATTATGATGTATGTTTTATATTTTATATACGAACTGCCAAATGCTCTGTATTAGTTCCTATATGTGTAAATTCATATACAGTGTAACTACTGTATATACTGTGTACTCTATTTTATACTGTATACCATTGTTTCATATCATATTGTATATGTTACAAACAAAAGTAAATTAACCCTTTGTACACGGTGTCTAATGATATTTTTTATTTATTTCATGATTGCCAATGCGCGTGCAAAAGGAAATTGTACCGTTTTTTCTTTTTTTTTTCTTTTTTTTTTTTTTTGCCTTGGGTGTGACCTGTAAATGCGTGCCTATTATTTCTTTTTAAACCATAGTTGTGACGTCAACCATTGTCTTTGTGTGAGAATTCTCAGCCACGAAACCCCCACACCCCCCCCCCTTCTGATGTCGTCAATTTTTAAATTTGCATAAACAACACCTAAGGACTCTGAAGAGTCTCCCAGTTCGTTCGACTGTGTGTCCGTTTTGGGTGTTCATAAGCTTAAAAAAAAAAAGAAAGAAAAAAAAAAAACCTTTAATGCCAAAGAAGTGAAAAGGTGCGTACAATTTTCTTTTTTGTTATAGATTTCGTTCAACTATATTTCTGGACATTAACACATACGGCTATGCAATTAACCAACTCTTTTCATTCGAGTTTCGTTTATAGGAAGGTCAAACATTACAGACCTTTCACTCTGTTCCTCATCTATAGAATTATCCGCTGTAGTCCGTTGTAGCTAGGTTTTTTTTTCTTACACTGAATTTTCAAAATACTATATCCCATAAAAATGAAGTCATCTTAAAAATCATCTTGGCTATTGGCCTAACATTCTGTTTAGGATTCATGAGAAGAATTCTCTGCCACCTCTTCTTTTTTTTTTTTTTTTTTTTTTTTTTTGAACGGCGTCTCTTTGAACGTAGTGTGTTGGTGAAATGTTTCTGGATCTCAGAATAAGACAAGGGTACAAATTTTACGGATCTCAATGGGGTAACCATGTTTATACTTGGATGCATCCCCTCAGGTGCTGGGCGGAATGGCCAATTTGTAATTTTTCATTAGAAAAGAAGGTGTACATAGTTTTGGGTACGACACTATAACTTGGGTGGTAAATGAGGCGACGGAACTTTACTCCAATGGCTTTCGCTAAGTGAAAACAGTGGCCTGGAGCACCTGTAACGGAATTCAAAATTTAACTCCCACCCCTTTAAAAAAAAGTCTTATTCGCGTCGTTGCTAATTTTTACGGTGTCTCTTCAGGAAATGGAAAAGGGCGAGATTCTGGTGAAAGATTGATTTTTTTCCGCGGAACCCAGATTTTAAGTGTGCTTGATCCTAGAGTTATCTCAATTTTTTAGCCCCCTACCGGGGACTTTGGGCCCCGGATGGGAGCAACAGTTGTCCGTCTGTTCGTTTGTCTGTCACTTTTTGATGCATTGTTTTGTTGACGCCATATCTCTTCAACTATTACGCGGACTGATTTGATATTTCACTGAGAGAACAGATATATCATGTAGATGTGCAACGGCGTATTAATGTTGAAATCGACGAAAAATTGACGAAATGGGAAACTGTCAAAAATGTGACATTCCTGGATGGAACTTAATGAAAACGCGGTATTTTGTTGACGCCATATCTCTTCAACTATCAGGCGGACTGATATGATATTTCACTGAGTGCTTGTTTATCCACTTGAATTGAAGCATGACAGCCGTTTGTCCATGTCCGGTTGGGGGCTGTGCCCTCTACGATGGCTTGTTTTTCCAGAAATGTTGCAAATCCCGAAATTTCAACATGCAATTGCTATCCGTTGATATATACAAATTCTGGTATTTTACCCTGGTGATATCAAGATCGGGATATCGAACTTGGTTTCTCTAGGAACTGGCCAGCTATCACACTTGTCTTTGATTCTTGAATTTTAAAACTAAAAGTCTGTATGGCTTTGTCCTTTTACGTAATCAGAAGGGTTTTTTTTCTTATTTTGACACTTTATTATATAAAATAATCAATATGCGTGGACTGTTGACCCAAGCCTGGTTACTGAGGCGCATCACTGCAGTCTGCGAAATTGGGCCTATTATACACACATTTCATATTTTAATGGAACTATGGTTTAAAATTGACAAACTTCTCACACAGATAGTTTCTTGGCGAGAAACAAACTTGTGACGTAGTCACTAGTGGTTTCTCACCCAAGAAACCATCTGTGCTTCCAGTTTCTCTGTTTTAATAACTTTAACATTAGGATTTGCAATCGAAACGCTTTGAACAACCCCCCCCCCCCCCCCTCTCGACCATACTGGAAATTCATTCGGAACTCTGAACCTTTAAATGGCTTCTATTCAGATATTGTACCTATCGTGAGTTAACCATGGTTATAAATTACCGATTTAAGAATTAAAGAATCGTGTAGGCAACGTTTTAAAAGATTTATTCAATGTTTTCATCTATTGGTTTGCACCATGCCCCCCCCCCCGGTTGGGGGGGGGGGGCACTTGGTATGAAAAGTGTTACCATGCCTGTCCCAGAAAAAGCGAGGAGAAGGGGGGTGGGGTGGGCAATTTTATGGCCAGACGCGGTCCGCGCGGAGTGCCAATTTCTTTAAAAAAAGGGATAATTTTTTAAGTGCCTCAAGTTTCCCACAAAAAAGGGGGGGCTTATTGCGGAATTTTTCTCCGCATTTTTGTTAAAAAGGGGTGTTTTTTGTAAATCAGCACTCCGCGTTAAAGGGGTGGTTTTAAGAAGTCAAAGACATGCATGGTAACCACTTGGTACGTGAGTTCCCCCTCCCCCCCCCCCCCCCACCCGCACCCGGGAGAATACCGTAGCATAAGCCAAATCACACTTTGGGCGTTTTCAATAAAAATGCTCAAAAATTCTGAGTTTCAAATAAAAATAATCGGGTTAAAAATGAAAGAAATGAGAGAGATTTCTCTTGCACCAAAGGGCAATCGGGTTTTTAACAACCCATATGCTATTTCAAAAATTAATTGAAAGTTATAACAAATAGTTTCAAGTTTCAATTTCTTTTATGTTCAATGTATGAGCGATATTTCTTCCATATTTTTCTATCATTTTTTTAATTTTTTTTTACCCGGTTCCCTCGCAGTCGAAATTCAAAATTCTTAGGCATTTTATTCGAAACACCCAAAGTGTGATTTGGCATATTTTGCAGTGCATATTCAGCGAACACACACAGCCGCATTCACCTGTTATAAAAAAAAATACAAAATAAAAAAAAAATAAAAAAATTGAACTAGAGCCGTATTTCGCTAGCGAAATGTTTGAACACTTGACAAAAATTAAAACACCAAAAATACTTCCTTCAATGGGTTATTTCTTGAATAATACAAGTATTTTACAACATGCATACAACATGTGTTGTTAAACTATGTACAGAGCTTATGGCACAGCATGTATGCGGCTTATAATATTCTAAAAAATCGGACCACTGTCAAAAAAAGAAAAAAAAAACTCCATAGGTTCATAACTTAATACCACCTAATATATTAGCAAACAACACAGCTTGAATACATCTTATAAGCCGAGTATTGTTTGCTTTTTGTTGATTTAAGGTTTGAGTGACTGATCAGGCATACGCTGTGTTTACGCAGTGAGAGCTCGCACAAAGCTGACCAACTGTGTGGTGTTCTGTGCTTACTTTAAATGCAGCGCATTTACTTGCAGAAAATACTCTCTTTTCACATGGCGTTTTAACAAAGAAAACGAAATCGAAGACGAAAATAAAAAGTGACATGCACACGTTCAGATCAAGCTCTTTATAAGTCACAAGTTTCATGGTCCTAGGGCCCATAGTGTCAGAGAAGAAGAAGACACAAAAAATCGGAAAAACTGTCAAAAAGAAAAAAAAAAGGACGAACGGCTGCTCGCACAAATTCATATAACCCTTGCAAGCTAACAGCTTGTCAAGTGTTAATTAAATTCTGTGACTTGTTAAACCATCACCCCACCACGGTCAAATGCACTTCACAGAGGCACACCTCGGCATATGAAGTGTTGACGGGCTTCGGTTGCATGGACACAATAAAAATCTGTCATTGAAATAGGTTACTGTGTGAACATATTGATCGTTAACAGAGCGGCATGACTGTTGTGTGGTCGGCGTATAAAATGGGCCCGTATTCAGTGGTAAATAGTGAGGTCTCAGTGAACGTAATTGCATGTACGAGGACTGAGTGGGCCTTTATTTTCTATGCCGGTGTAAGGAAACGTTTTGACCCCCAAAATAAATCGACCCCCCGGTCGATTTGTTTTAAAACAAACAGACCCCCGGTCGATTTGTTTTAAAACAAACAGACCCCCACTGAAATGTTTTAACCCTCTTATTTTTTGTTGATTTCTTTATTTCTTTCCACATATGGCCACCTTATTAGTTTCTTTAATTGAAATAAAAACTATATCCATGAATAACAATTTATTTAGCAACTAACATCTATATTTTCAAACACGAAAACACTTCCAACACCACTAACATACAGTCACCAAAAACTCTGTCCAAGCTCAATAATGGCATTTCAAAGGCTCAAAATATTACTTTTCTACATCAAGAGGTAGAAAATACTTAAAATAGTATTTGAAAACCATATGCACCTTTTTTACTTCCATTTTATTCAGTGGTAAATAGTGAGGTCTCCAACGTAATTGCATGCACGAAGACTGTGTGGGCCTTTATTATGACGGTATATTTGTACAAAAATTTCATGGCGTTCGCGCTCCAACATTTATTTTTGATCGCAATGGTATTTATGTGCAATTAATAGATGATAAAATGTTTAATTCTTTCGCGAACCACTTTTTATGTTATCCAAGTCACTATTAATTTCTACAAGTGGTTTTTATTATTCAAAAAAAAATCAGAATGAATTAATGTATCGTGCCCTATAATTAACTTTTCGCGTTCCAAAATTAAGAAATTAATTCGAACGCGTGTTACATAAAAGAACCAATCACAAGAGGTTTTACAAACTCGTGATAAAACGCTTGTTCAGACAAACTTTCTTTCAAACACAAGACGTCTAATAATGGTGCGCGAATGATATTATGGCGAAATTAAAGAGCGCGAAATAAATAGTCAGATGAACCATGAAATGTAAATGTTGCCCGGCTAAGGAAATTGCCTCGAGGCCATTTTAATGAACGCGAGGAAAAAAATAAAATACACAACATTCACGTTTTGATTTTTTGTACAAATATACCGCCAAAATTTTCCGTTTCATGATGCAAAACTACGGCACCATGACAACACATATTTTGTTTGACAACAGACGACATCGTTTGATCAGTCTGAAATCAAGTATTATCGTGCATTGTGTAAACAATAGCGCAATGAAAACACAAAATAAAAGACGTAGCCATGTTTTGACAACTGGAGGAGGGAGGGGGGCAAACTTTCGTAATGATAATTGTACTATGACCCCACTCCAAAAAGTGAGGGAGCTATGAAAATGTCACCATAGAAACACAAAAAAGAAAAACACATGTCATATATATATATATATATATATATATATATATATATATATATATATATATATATATATATATATATATATATATATATATATATATATATATATATATATATATATATATATATATATAGTTTAAATATATATATAGTTTATATATATATATATATATATATATAAAGTTTAAATATATATATAGTTTGTATATATATTATTATTATTATTATATATATAGACTATAGTTTATATATATAAACTAGACTGGCCAGTGTTTTTGCTAAAACAAAAACGGATATGTCACCCCCGCCCCCAATCAGTCACGTGGAAAAAAATTCCTTGCTTAAAAGTACATTGAAGAGCCAAAAAAATAAAAAAATCGCCGAAATGACATTTTTACAGAAAATGAAGAAAAACGTCGCAGTAAACATTTGCACTATATGTGAGTTCTTCTTGCCACGTTTCAGCCTAATCCAATAAACTTTTTCGGAGATATCGCAACAATATGGCCCAAAAAATCTTAAGAACCAGAAAAATAAAAAATCGCCAAAAATACAATTTCAACGGAAATGAAGAAAAGCTTTGCAGTATAAATTTGCGCTATATGTGTGTTCTTCTTGCAACGTCTGAGCCTTGTCCAAGAAACTGTTTTGGAAATTTAGCCTGCCAAAGTAAAAAAAAATGCACGAAACCCCTCAAGTGTTAAAAAATTCGCCCAAAATAGAATTTTTGAAGGAACGAAAAAAATAACACGGGCATCATTCGGACATGTACCCCAATATGTGTGTATGTTTCGAGAAAAATCGACTCATTATTTTCATAAGAACTCACTCCCAACAGACTGACAGACAGACGGACACACCAAATGCTATATATGTCTCCCCTTAGGGGGGGGGGGGGGGTGGGGTGGAGATATAGTTCTGACGAAAAATCAAGCCGTGCTTTTTCAGTGCAGACTGCTGTTTCTTTAATGAAAGGAGACACCCTCTGCTCAGACTGCAATCTGTTGCTTCAACCAACAACCGATCATTATGAGCTCGTAAAAGATCCTATTCACTTTGTACTTCTGCTGAGACCGAAATCCTGCTAGTTTTTTTTTTTTTTTTTTTTTTTTTTTTTTTTTTTGCGGGGGGGGGGGTGTGCAGGGCGGGGATGCGGGGAGAGATAAATTTTTAAAAACGTACCAAAACAATGAAATATTCTTTCCCGATAACTGAGAAATTTTTAGTTATTTAACCTTGTATATGGACCTGAAAAATTCGAAATCATATCATATATACATATATATATATATATATATATATATATATATATATATATATGTTACAGCGGATTTGTAGAATCAGCGAAATAATATCATTTCTTATTTTCACAATTCTATCAATGAAAAAGTCAGCAAACTGGTTGAGAATATCGTTCGAGTTGTCGGAAAGTACAGAATCTGATTTCCAATTCATGATCTCTTTGGTTACGCTAAAAATGTTCTTTTTGTCACCTTCAGTTTCTAAGACTTTTTTGCGGGTAAAATGCCTGTTTTTGTTTCATTCAGTAGAAAGTTCACGAATTTTCATTGTTCCTGATGTAAGCCAGAGGCTTTCCATTTCCTTTCACATCGACGACGTATCATTTTAGCTCGACGAAGATTGCTGTTATACCACTGGGTATTGGACCGCACAGGTATGGACTTCGGGGTTTTCGGTGCATATTTGTCAAATACGTCAGAGATATGATTGTTGTATTGCTAGACAAGATCTTCTGTTGACGTAGACTGCAATGGAAATCGACCCGACAGCTATATTTGAACTATATATGTATCCAAGTTTGTTTGGTCACTATAAACTATTTCCTTTTTCAAGAGTGATGGTTTTCTATCCTCAACACTAGACTGTATTGCAAGGTGATCAGATAACCGGGATCGAATTTAGTTACTTGTGTTACCTGAATGCCATGTTTGTGCGTTATAACCAGATCAATGGTATGGCCGACTGAGTGTGTGGAAAACTCTATGTTTTGTCTTAGGTTGAAGGCATAAAGAAGTTGCAAAAATTCATTTCCGTGTACATTTGAAATTTTATCCACATGGAAGTTAAAGTCACCACAAATAATGAATTTGTCATGCAACGTGATCATTTCTGTGAGAAACCCGGTAAATTCCGCAAAAACTGTGATACGGTATAACAATTGTTTGGATTCGGCGGTGGTCTGTAAACTAAAAATACTTTGACGGAAGGTGTAACCAGTTCTGGACAGGTACCGAGAACTTTAAAAGATAAAAATTCTTTGGTAACAAGTTTCTGTGTTTTGATAGAGGAATTGTACAGAAATCCAGTTCCACCACCTCCACTATGTTCTCGAGGTTGGTGTAGAAAGTGGTAGCCCGTTGGTGTTAACTGACCAATCTGAAATTTTGCACTAGCATTTTTAGCCAAGTCTCAGTCAAGCATAAACAATCTATTTTGTTTTGAACGACAAAATCACTTATCGATTGTTCTATTTTGTTCACAGATCTACAGTTGTACAAACAGAATTTGAAAAAAATTCGAATTTTTGTCATTTGATTTTTGAACATAAGACAGATTGTTTTGATCAGATGATATAGATCGCCCAGATACAATTTTTGGAATGCTGGCACTGATTATCTGGATTGGGCTATAGACTATCAGATTATATTATATATAATATGATATATTCCATATATAATATTTAATATGCAATATTATGCAATATATATATATATATATATATATATATATATATATATATATATATATATATATATATATATATATATATATATATATATATATATATATATATATATATATATATATATATATATATATATTTATATTTATATATATATATATAAAGTGGAATGATATAGATAGCTTATTACTGAATTTGATGTGTAGCATTCTTTGTGATTGTTATGGCATTTAGCAGATATTGACTTATTCTGAGTGAAATTGCAGTACTTTTAGGTCAACATATTCTAAACTGGTCAATAATAAGTTCATGGTGACTCAAAATATGCTTTGTGGCTTAACTGCAATCTCCAACGACCATTTGAGTTCTAGTTAATATTGAAAAACGATTGACTTGTGAAACGACTAGTTTACAGCATTTATCGAAGACATGCAGCAATATAATTTGTATGTGCAATTGTCAAACGTTCCGATGAAGTGTGTTTCTTACCTTTTTAATCCTAACATGTCAACAGGTTCTAATTTATTAATTGACACTTCTCAACCTGTCAACATGAATTACTATTCGATAAACTGTGCAATATGTTATTGTGGTATGTAAAGTTTAAAGTTTTGTATAAGTCAGAGACTCTATAAAAATGAGAAAATGGAAGTACTTCGTGATCAATAGTTTTAACTGCTCACCAGAAATCAATCAACAATCATAGTTGCTTGCTTTTTTTATTGATCTCACTAACAAGAAGAGCCGTTTTAACTTCTGCCATTGCTGTTAAGAAATCTACAGTTACATACCGCTGTTAAGGCTTTTAAAAGCATCGCATTTTCTCCCCTTTTTTCACGTTATTAAGCCTGTCTCGGTATTGTCTACACCCCTGTGCTGGACAAGGCTAAATTGACCACACGAAACATGACATAAATTACGGTACATAAATTCCCTAACTACAATGCACGGCTCTCAGGTACAATACATGCTTTTAAGTTTTCCTTCTTTCTACATCAACTCATTCTCTAACAAAATAAAGTAAGTATGCAAGCCCCTACATTAAAATCCCTTTTAATTTTTGTACTCTTACATAATGAAGTAACCAAAGTATTGATTGAATTGCATTGCACCCAAGCTTCTACATCAAATCCCTGTTATGTTTATTTTTAACTTATGCTCTAACGTGATGGAACCGACATGTTCATTTAACTGCGGAGAGGTTTGTTCTTTTCCACCACCGGGACTTAAGAACCTGGATGGGTGCTATATGTTTGAATGTTGACCGTCTCTGTCCCTCCGTCCCTCCGCCCTCCCATTGCTGGCCGTTACTCTCACCCTGATAAATACACGAAGTCAGTTCTGTCCCATTTGTGAATAAACTGTCAGACAATGATATTGCTGCTGTAATAGGCTTTCATTTAGAGGCCGAGTGAGTGGAGGTGTCGTTTAGCTTAGTTGGTAAGAGCGGGGCTCCGGTAATCTCAAAGAACCTAGGTTTCAATCCATTTCGGGGTAGTATGTAGAACTTTCCCTCCACTTGCCACAGAAAATGCAGTGGGTTAGATCAAGTATCACGAAAATAAAAATTAGCTCCAATTTTCGGCCATCTCTTCAAAAATGAGAGGTCATATGAAAGGGCGTTTCCGTTTATATGTATTTAGGGCTGTTAATAAAAACTTCACAGGCTGATAGGCGTAAGAGCCAGAGTAGAACAACATAAGAGTGGAATTCTCCCCAGTCATTCAATGTTTTTGACAAAATGAGAGTGGAATATATTGTCCCCACTCATTCAATATTTTGGAAAAAATAAGAGTGGAATATATTGTCCCCACTCATTCAATATTTTTGACACAATGAGAGTGGAATATATTGTCTCTACTCATTGAATATTTTGGAAAAAAATAGGAGTGGAATATATTGTCCCCACTCATTCAATATTTTTGACAAAGTAAGAGTGGAATATACAGTCCCCACTCATTCATTATTTTATATACTTTTATCAACATGTGTTTTGATAGTTATTCTTCGCTATAATGTGGCTTGAAATGCACAAAATAAATATACCATATATACCAAATTTTCCAAAAAATATTTTCAGCGGTAGTGTATATCACAGCTTGAAGAAGTTTGAAACTGCCGTGTAATATACGTCATTGAGATGTGCGTTGTCACCGTGTATGTCTCTAATTCACAATATAAACATACCATATATGCCACATTTTCCAAACAATATTTTCAGCGGTAGTGTATATCACAGCTTGAAGAGATTTGCAACTGCCGTGTAATATACGTCATTGAGATGTACGTTGTCAATGTGCATGTCTCTAATTCATAATATATATACACCCTATATTCCACATTTTCCAAAAAATATTTTCAGCGGTAATGTATATCACAGCTTGAAGAGATTTGCAACTGCCGTGTAATATACGTCATTGAGATGTGCGTTGTCAATGTGCATGTCTCTAATCGTAGACATCGGATACATATCAATGTAAGCCACGTCTGGAAAATATTCTCCTAACATGTCACACACCATTTTATTCCATTTTTGAATTCTATCATTATTTTGCAGCCATTTTGTATCACCAATGACTGCTGAAATAGATAACCAGATAACTCTTCCACAGTTGTGACGTAATAGAGTGACATACTGCTTGACGTTATCTACATATTCCTTATCACTGAGACCTTTTATGGCCATATCATGCAGGCCAGTATTTGCCACACATACATCGGTGTGCTTCTTATCTAAGTGCTTCATTATCTCTCTGTGGTATGTCGTATTTGTGGAATGAGCTTTTGGATCGCCTGCAAACATCTTATTTACATATGTGATGGATCTGTTGTTGCATTGGTAATGAAACGCATATGGTGAAACGCACCCAGTAAAATTGATTGCCTCAAATGTTTTTCTCATTGTGGAATCACCTAAAAATAACCAATGTATTTGTGCGTGATTTTTAAAGAAATTTGACACAAAAGCGTTACAATTATCAGAAGTAGAATGGTAAATGTATACATTATTTCTCCATATTCCACGATTTGGACAAATTTTCCTCTTATGAATTTTAAATGCCTTGGTTTCTTTTTCAGTTATATTGGTATTTTGAGATATCACAGTTTCACTTCTCCATTTAGTTTCGTTTTTCAGTGTATAACTTTTAGAGGGTATAGCTTCACTTTTCAAGACATTATGATTACAAAACCTAGTATCTTTGTCTTTTGACAGTGCTGTTTCCACTTTAATAAAAGAAGTCTTCTCTTGCAGTTCTTTATGTCTTCGAAGTGCCAGAGCGTTGACCTGGGATCTGTTTAATTTACCACTTTGTGATATATGGGACCCTCTGTTGCTCGGAAACTCGTTTGTGTGATTATGTACCTGTTTAAATAATAAGAATATACATCAATACACCAGTTCGCATTTTTTTGGAAATTACTGATGTATGCTAAGTTTATACTTCAAATTCGTTTAAAATTTAAAGGAACTAGACCGTTTTCGCTACCGATTAGCAAAAATTAAACTTGCGGGTTATAAAAAATACGATTCTAAACTCTTAGCCTCTTACATATCGGCTTTTAGGCCCAAAGGGTCCCAAATAAGCTTAAAATCGTTCTATCTCTAACCATTTTTGAGATAATGGCACACTTCCGGTTTTTAACTTTGACCATGGCCTGCTAGGTCAAGGTCACCGAGGTATCTCTTACATATCATCTTTTAGGCCTACACGGTCGAAAACAAGCTCAAAATTGTTCCATCTCTAATGATCAACTTCCGGTTTTTGACTTTGACCATGTCCGAGGAGGTCACGGTCACCAAGATACCTCTTACCTATCGGTTTTAGGCCCAAAGGGTAGAAAAATAATCTCAAAATGCTCAATCTCTAACCGTTTTCCAGATAATGGTCCACTTCCGGTTTTTTACATTGACCATGGCCCAGGATGTCAATCGTTCTCTTAGGTCATGGTTAAAAAAAGCGGAGTGCACGGCGTCTAATCACCCTCTCTCAGTGAGCCAAATTTCATCACTCTTTAGCAAATGGGAAACTAGAACCGCACTTCGCAAGCAAAATCTTCAACACTTGACAATCATTAAAAGTTAAAAAGCAAAATTAATTTTGTCATTCGCTACTCAATGACTCTAAAGTCCCCTCCACCTCCTAGCTGGCCGCCCCACCCCCTTCTCAAATAATATTAATATTTTGGACTTATTAGTATGTCAGTTGTGTTATTTGGACAAATTTTGTTTCTAATGAAATTGTCATGCGATTGATATTATTAGCAAACATCACAGTTTGAATTCCGTTTATAAACCGTGTGCATCTGCTTGGTTATGTTGACTCAATGTCTTTATTGATTGAGGTGAGATGCACACCCTGAGATCAAGTTCTACATAAGTACAAAGTTTTGTGATCCCAGGGCCTGTAGTGTCAGAGAAGAAGCTAAGACAAGATTTTACTGTGAAGAAAAAGCACCAACGGCCCGCACAAATTCATATAAGCCTTGACAAAGTCAAAGACTTGTCAAGTGTTAAAATCCAAAACGCTGCAGCCAACTTAAACTTGCACACGCATGCTGTGATGGCTTTCATTGAGAGTTGGGCGATCAATGCTCCGAAGCTGATATCATACCAGTTCAACTACTGCTCTCAGCGTCTTGTCGCCTGTTTTCCAAAAGCGTTTTGTCGTTTTTGAATTGAAAAATTAAGCGAATTTTAAAAAATACAGGAGGATCAACAAGACATACTGAAGTTTATCATATCCAAATTTCGTCTTTCTAGCCCTAACGGCCTCTGACTAGTTCCACGGACAAACTAAACAAACCAAAAAAACATACCGTTATTGCGGCTAAAATTTTCGTACAAATTCAATACACTAGGGGATTTTGGCAAATCCCCAAAAATAAGAAAAACATAAACAGTCCAAATCTTTCCATAAATGAACTTCGAAATGAAATGAGTCCACTTGTAAAAAAAAAACAAATTTCTAGTAGTGTTTTGTTAAATTATTGGTTTTGGAAAATACAGCTTTTCACAGGTACTCGTCATGTTCACTGTTTTTACTCACTAGTTTCTATTGTACTCGAGCACAGGCAATCATGTACTGATATATATATATATATATATATATATATATATATATATATATATATATATATATATATATATATATATATATATATATATATATATATATATCTTCCTATATTGTAATTAATATATATTTACTTCATTTCCTTTAGTTGCTTATACTGTAAAACAGTAAAATACATAATGGTGAGATTGCTGAGAAATATATATACCAGTTTTCAGTTCTGATAAAATAATTCACAAAACTTTATGATCATAAAATAATTCAAGTCAGAGATTATAATAGCAATAAAATAATAATAAAATGACTATTTACAGATATAGGTCATATTCGTTGTAAGACTACTATTTTGTTTCTGTTGTACGCGACTATGTACTCGTGCACTAAATCTTATCTAATGCACGCTTGAACATATGTCTATATGTCTATATATATATATATATATATATATATATATATATATATATATATATATATATATATATATATATATATATATATATATATATATATATATATATATATATATCTTTTATTTAGGTATTATCGAATATCTTTTAAAATAGGCATTATCGGGACAGTGAAATTATAGGGACCAAAAGCCGGTCTCTATAATTTTGACATGTAATATATTTGTTGAAAACACAAAATTTTGCTGTTGTTGTACAGAATTAATATCGGAATATCATTTGCACCCTGACATTTTGCGAGCGTTTCGTTGTTTTGCCTAAAGCATCCTTATATATGTATATATATATAATGGCTAAAGCAGCCTTATATATATATATATATATATATATATATATATATATATATATATATATATATATATATATATATATATATATATATATATATATATATATATATATATATATATATGCTTAATGTAGAATATCATCAACAACAATTTCGCCTTGGTTTGTTTCAGCTCTAACATAATAATAACATAATTATAGCCGCGATTACGTTTGTTGTAGAATATCAACAACTCTTACCTGATTTGTTTGAGCTGTTGCCATATGCTCAGGTTGCGATTGTAGTTTGTTGTTATTGAAATCTCCAGATGTGTGAAACGTAATACTGATCAGCAAAAGAACACAGAAAACACAGACATTCGTAATTGTTAAACGTTTACCACGCATACTGTAATAAACTATATAAAATTAATATTATGAACGTAAGTTCACTATCTCTGAGATTTCACTCCTAATACAGTTTTAATACTATAAACGTAAGTTCAGTATCTTTAATATTCCATTCCTAACGCGGTTTTAATGCTATAAACATGAGTTCACTATCCTTAATAATCAGCTTCTAATGCGGTTTTAATGCTATAAACGTAAGTTCACTATCTTTCATATTTAACTCCTAACACGGTTTCAATGCTATGAACGTAAGTTCACTATGTTTAATATTCCACTCCCACGTGGGTTTGATGCTACAAACGTAAGTTCACTATATTCAATATGCGTTTTAATCGATAAAATGGAGAAAAACAAAATCTTTTGAATGTTGCTTTTGTGACCTTTATTTACTTGACACATAATCGATGAAATTATTTTTTAATGCATAGGTGAAAGACAACTTGAAAGAAAGCGGCAAATACCATCAATAGAAAAAGAGAAATCATCAATCTGAAAAATGCAATCAAATGGATGAAATGAATTAAGATGCTAGGTAGGATAAATAGTACATGTGGAATGCAATGTGGAATACAATTGTGGAATACAATGTTGTGCAATAAGTCGAGACGATTACTACAAAAACCATCCCTCGTGTTTGCGCACTGTTCGCACTCACCTTTTCCGGCTTGTGTTAATAGCTCTACAGGCTACCCAGTGGTGTTGTTCAGGCTAGTGTCACCAGTGCTTAAGGGTGTGAGAGGGCTCTGATCGGTGGTGGTGCGGGGGATGTGGCGGGGGGGGGGGGCTGGCGGAAGGGTATGTGGCTGGAAGTTACGAAGGTGCGGGCGGGGACGGTGGGGGTGGCGGGGAGTGTTTCGCGGGGGGGGGGCAGGGCTGGGGTGTGGACAGGGCGTGTCTGTGTTTTTATTAAAATAATCGTTCTCATCACTGTGTTCAATACGAATCCTTACAAAAATTGCAATCAGTTTCACTGACTTGATATCAGTAAATGAATGATAACTTTTTTTGCAATCACAGTCACCACACAAAATCGAGTATTCCGATTACCTCAGTGCAATCAGTGCAAATAACAAATCAATGCTAGCATCATAAGTAAAAAATAAATCAATGAGTCACTGCACCGTCTTCTCTTACATACATTCAGCTAGCTACATATGACAACATTAAATCGTGTGACTTGTGAGCGTTACACACAGCAGCATTAATTCTCAATAACCTTACTCAAAACAACATCATTAAAGTCAAACATAAATATAGTTTTAGGCAATCAAGTACTTTAACAGCAATTTCAACATTATTACAAATGCTCTAGCCAAGTTTGTTTCATCCGTAACGCTTTATTAAACACCTTTGGTATTTAACGTAATGTAATTACACACTCACACAATAATTAACTCACCAGCATTACTTAATACTAAAACACTTTTATCGGGTTTTTTTTGCACAGTCCATGGCCAGCATGATCTCGTCGCGGGGTAGGGTGGTGGGAGGGTAGGGGAGTGGGGGCGTCCTGCTTTAATGGGTGTCCTGTAACTGTTTGTATTGTATGTTTCGCACAGTCCATGGCCAGCATGATCTCGTCGCGGGGTAGGGTGGTGGGGGGAAGGGTAGGGGAGTGGGGGCGTCCTGCTTTAATGGGTGTCCTGTAACTGTTTGTATTGTATGTTTCGCACAGTCCATGGCCAGCATGATCTCGTCGCGGGGTAGGGTGGTGGGGGGAAGGGTAGGGGAGTGGGAGCGTCCTGCTTTAATGGGTGTCCTGTAACTGTTTGTATTGTATGTTTCGCACAGTCCATGGCCAGCATGATCTCGTCGCGGGGTAGGGTGGTGGGGGGAAGGGTAGGGGAGTGGGAGCGTCCTGCTTTAATGGGTGTCCTGTAACTGTTTGTATTGTATGTTTCGCACAGTCCATGGCCAGCATGATCTCGTCGCGGGGTAGGGTGGTGGGGGGAAGGGTAGGGGAGTGGGAGCGTCCTGCTTTAATGGGTGTCCTGTAACTGTTTGTATTGTATGTTTCGCACAGTCCATGGCCAGCATGATCTCGTCGCGGGGTAGGGTGGTGGGGGGAAGGGTAGGGGAGTGGGGGCGTCCTGCTTTAATGGGTGTCCTGTAACTGTTTGTATTGTATGTTTCGCACAGTCCATGGCCAGCATGATCTCGTCGCGGGACAAGTGCAGTTCCATTCGGCTAAACAAACAGAGACAAAATGAGGCAATTGTCAATTGTGATTTTGTGTGAGATTTTGCATTTTGATTGACATTTCTCGGTTTTCCCATTGGTTTCTATAGTAAAAGTACGCGACCTTTCAGTGTCTTTATTTCTCTATAACATCGGTGACCCTTCTTTTTCTTTTCAATTTTTGAATGTATACCCTCAAAGCATTAAACTGTGAAATTATGAAGGAAATGTCAAGTGTAGGTGAGATAGCCGCATTTCCCTTTAATACTAAACACTTTAGTCAAACATAAACACAACGGACAAGTGCAGTTCCATACGGCTAAACAAAGTCACAACCTTGGCCTAAGGGTTGCTGAGTTAAAAACAGTGCAGCTAGCAGAACAGCAGAACAGCCAGTGGATAAATACCAGACCAACACATTCGTCGAGCACCACTTCTTCCGCGTCCCAGATTTAATATAACTGTGTTGATTAGAAAATTCCAACGCAAAAAGTACTAATATTATGAGTGTATTACCAATGTAACATAAGAATACTCCTTGTAACATAAGAATACTCCTGAGTACTTCCAGTGTAAGAGTGCTTCGAATGTAAGAGTACTCCTAATGTAAGAATACTTCAAATGTGAGAGTGCTTCCAATATAACAGTACTTCAAATGTTAGAGTACTTCCAATGCAAGAGTATTTGAAATGAGTGTACTTCCAATACGAGAGATCACTGGTCAAAGCTTGCAGATCAGTTTAAAGATCAACCGAAAACTATCAATAACTGATAAGCAAAACACACAACAGGTAAAAGCAACTACATCTATTCCAAAATGATAAAGAGCTTTGCGTAGAAAATGCTTTAATGTTTCATAGATAGCAAGCCAATAGATATTCAATAACATAATGCATTGAAATAATTTGAGCTCAAACAAAAGTATCTTTAAGGCACAATTTTTAAATTATACCCCTCCCCCTTTTCCTACCCCCTTTTCCCTCTCCCTCCTCCCTAGCTCCCAGCGAGGGCTTCCAGACGTTTGACAGGGAAAGCCAGGGCTTTACCACAGATGCTAAAGCTAGATACGTGCTAACATGCCCTGGGTAAGCACATACCTCTCCTTCCACCCACTCCCAACCACCATTCCCCACCCCGGACCCTAGCCACTTGCTCCCTCCTCCATCCCCCACCCCGGATCCTTGCCACCCACTCCCCACCCCCATCCCCACCCGCACACTAGCCACCCACTCCCCACCCCATCCACCACCCCGGACCCTAGCTACCCACTCCCCACCCCCATCCCCCACCCCCACACTAGCCACCCACTCCCCACCCCCATCTCCGCACCCGGACCCTAGTCACCCGCTCCTTCCTCATTTAGTTAAAAAAATTTAGGTTCCAATTATGAGTCTTTTCTCACAACAACACAATGTCATCGGTGATTGATATGTGTCTGGTCTGCCATTTAGAAACGTTAGAGGTCCGCATCCGCTCTTTACATCAGCAAATACCAATAGCAGTACTTTTTACTGGTATCTGCATCAGTAAGCACCAAATAGCAGTACTTTTGACTGGTATTTGCATCAGCAAACACCAATAGCAGTACTTTTTACTGGTATCTGCATCAGCAATCACCAATAGCAGTACCATTTACTTGTATCCGTTTCAGCACATACCAATAGCAGTACCAGTTACTGGTATCCGCTTCAGCACGTACCAATAGCAGTATAAATTATTGGTATCCGTTTCAGCACATACCAATAGCAGTACCAGTTACTGGTATCCGCTTCAGCACGTACCAATAGCAGTACCAATTACTGGTATCCGTTTCAGCACGCACCAGTAGCAGTACCAATTACTGGTATACGCTTCAGCACGTACCAATAACAGTACCAGTTACTGGCATCCGTTTCAGCATGTGAAATAGCAGTACTTACTACTTTATAAACAAGCTTGCCGCTGCCCAGCAGTAAGTTTTATTTAAGTGGGCATTGTCAAAATGCATGTCTCGTAAGATGGACATTGGGTACATGTCAATGTAAGCAACGTCTGGAAAATGTGTTTGCAACATTCTCAAACAGAGTTCATTCCATTCTTTAATTTTGGTGTTATTCTGTAACCATTTAGCGTCATTGCGCACCGCCGAAATCGACAACCAGATGACACGGTGGCAACCATTTTGTAAAATGGCGACATATTGCTTGACATTGTTTACTTAAGCATCTCCTGTCAAGGCCGGAATTGTCATTTCATTTAAACCTGTATTAACCACACAAACATCGGGTTGCAGCTTCAGTAGTTCTGATGTCACTTTTGCATACTGTAAATCCTTTGACTGTGATGAATGGGGACCGATAACATTCGCAAACTGCTTCTTATAATATCTTATAGATTTATCACCACATTGATAAAACCATTTGTTGTAGACGAAACAACCCCTACGATAGGTGGCCTTAAATATCAATCGTATCGTAGAGTCACCAAGAAACAGCCAACTATTGCTTGATGTATTAGCCAAAAACTTTGATACAAAGAAGCCACAGTCATCGGCTGTGGAATTGTATATGTATTGTTTATTTCGCCACACACCATGATTGTAGCACACATTCAGATGATGTTCAAAAGTGTGGGTTCCATTTCTAACTAGAGTCTGAACCTGTTTGTTGGATACGTCACGATTTTGCTGTGACGTGTGCTGACTATCATCTGTGTCACGTGACGTGTGTTGACTATCATCTGTGTCATGTGACGTGTGCTGACTATCATCTGTGTCACGTGACGGGTGCTGACTCTCATCTGTGTCACGTGACGTGTTCCAGACATACCCTGCTTTTGCAATGAGTCCCGCCATCTTGAAAACAGATTGTTTGGGAAGTGAGGATTTCACAGCTATTCAAATTAAATAAACGTAAAATAGATTAGTATTGGAACAATTAAAAACAACAAGAAAAAGTCATTTGATTTACAATTTAAAAACGTACATACCGTGAATTGCGCGTCATTTGCAAACTATGCGTCACTTGAAAGGTGTATGTTACATGTAAACTGCACAGCGCGTGTACACTATGTGTACATAACTGAACACTACGTGCAAACAGAAAAATCCGTTCACACTGTACACAGAGCATAAACTGTACATTTCGGGGGAACAATACGTGTAAGCTTACACCACATGCAAACTCCACACCATGTACAAAATGTACACCATGAGCGAACTGCACCAAGTGCAAACTCCAGAGCACATGTACGCTATGTGCACATAACTGAGTGCTACGTGTAAATAGTAAAGTTGTTATTTGCGTGATTTCAGTAAAACTATGATCTAAGTTCTGAAACTAAAATAATTTTTTTATATTTTTATTCAACCATTTCAACGGTATGATTGTTTCTCAACACAAGCAGCCATGAATTTACCATATTTTTAGATAACTTTGACTGTGGAGCTCACAGTATTTTCCCTTATATAAATATTTCTATTGTTTATTGATTATACCATGTTATCAGATAACTGTAGATAACTATAGATAACTGTGGATAAGAGTAATTTTTATTGAAGAATATCAGCAGATGTTACCTGGTTTCTGTGAGGTTCGGGCTGTGATTGTAATCTGTCGCTGTGCAGATCTCCAGAAAGGTGAAACATTATGCTAATCAGCGAAAGAACACAAAGCACACTGACAGTAGTAATTGTGAAGCTCTTACCGTACATTTTATATCATAAAGCACCCACTGAGGTGCAATGCACTGCCGTATAAAATAAAATTGTCGTTCTCTAATCGCAAATTCAGTTTCTCTACCTCTCCTGACAAACGATGGCAGATATTCTTTAGGGCACTTGTAACATGCCAGTGAACTCAATTACTCCGTGGACCATTCACGGGCCTTCCATGCGTGCTCTAATCGAATAACTCTAATGAACAGCCTCAACAAAACCCAGAATAAAGTCACTTTGCTGAACATTCAAATAATCATCCCTTGAATAGAGAGGGTCTTAGATGAAATATATTGTTATATCCTCCATTATTCAACGGTACTTACTTTGTAAGGTCTTCAATACTATCCAATATGCAAAAGACCATGCTAGGCCACGTGTTTTTTTCTCTGCACTGGCCCCTCATGCCATCCATGTGGCCTTTCCCCCTATCTACAATTTCTTTTGCAAAATATTGACCCCAAAAACAATTTGACTGCTTTTGATTGATTGAGTGAGTAAACATTAAATGGAGAAGCGGCAGCTGAATAACACTCTTTTCACATTAATCTATCATATCGATTTTTTATTATTTTATATTATACACAATCTTTTTTAACTTATTCCACAAGGCTTCAAAGCTTCACAAAAATAACAGGAAAATTATGCAGAGAAATGGCATGAATAAAAGACGTTGAACTGCCTTCACTGATGCAACTTGAATTAAAAGCTCCTCTGATGTTAATTAAAAAACATGTTTATACCACAAAACTTCTGAAATGGTAGAAACTGCTGCAGTAAAACATTATGCGAAAACAACATTTAACTGTCCACAGGGCTCTGGCTTGACTTGTGAGTTTAAAGCGCAAATTCAACAAGCCAAATCACACTTTGACTTTTGCCGAAAAGTTTTTGCGTTTCGGCTGAATTCAGTTGGGATAAGTATAAAAAAACTGGCAAAAATCAACAAAATTCCATCTTGCCAGAAACATATTTACATATTGGCTATTAAAAGGGACTGCATAATATGTTTTTGAAAGATCATATGACGGCTTTATGAATTTGAAAGTGTGCGTGTTGATGTTATTCATCTCTTTACCCCGTCCCACCCCCCCCCCCCAAAAAAAATATATTTGCAGTCGAAACAACACCTTCACCAGAAAGACCCGAAAGTGCGAATTGGCTTATTGAAAGCTCATCAGATGTTTGTTAAAATAGTGCTTTATACTGCATAGCTTCTGAAATGGTAGGAAGTTACTGCAGAAAGAAGTCATGCACATAGCATTAACTGTCTACAGGGTTCTGGCTGGACTTATGAGTTTTGTTCCATGCATAGAAACCATTAAGTCATGTCATAAAATTGCCAAGTAATTGAATAATATCATTTCCTGTGTTCTTTGAAACCTTGATAGTCAAATAGCCAAGCATTTGAAAATTATCGTTTCCTGTGTTGTTTCAAATATGCATTATATAAATCAATTCGACAGATAGACAAATTATTGGCTGCTTATATGTCCTCTTTGTCAATTTCTACAGTTGTTTATGGTTGCTAAAGCTCTTCATAGTCAATTTACACTGTTGTTGTGATAACAGATGGTTACATTTGGTCTCTTGGGTCTATTTACACTGTTGTAGTATTAACTGATGATTACCTATGGTATCCATTGCCAATTTGCGCTGTTAAGTTTGCCCGGCGTTAACTGACCAACAAGAAAATGTTGAAAACAGTTCAACATCATCAGATGCAGAAGCAGCATCACCATCATCATTTATTTTCACTTTCTCCTAATCGCTTACACATCATGACAAAGCTAACATTTCAACTCTCCAACTACAAAAGCTGAATTCACGAGCTAGATTTTTTTTTGCTTTACGTCCGAATGCCCCTGGTACAATTTCTCTGGATTCCCTTCAGCAGATGTGATGTATTCCATGATGATTTTTCCAATCTGGGTCATTTTATACGTTCCTGCAAACCTACTCCGGAACTCCGAGTCGATGAATTGGAGCTGATCTCTTTAGGGCATGTTAGTATTGAAGCTATTCACTAAAATACCAATTCAAGCGAATCACAATGGATATGCGTCGTATCTATAGCAGGATATATTTTAATTTGTAAACTCGACTAATCTCGCAACCGGCATATGAATTACAATTTTTAATGTGTACACACTCATCAATCGTAAGAGCAATTGCAATTTCAAAAACTGAGTGCTGTCATCAATGGATGTGTGACGTTTCTTTGATAATGATGATCAATTCTTTCAGTGGTTCAGAAATTGCAATTTTAAACCCCTTGTGATCTCTTCAATGGGCATTTGAAGTGTAATATTAACAACGTGGATGCATCGCAATTACAAAATATAGAATAGACCTGAGAATCGGGGGTTTGGGTCGGGGAAGGTTTACGACGCCGGGGGGTTTTAGTCTGGGAGATTGACGGTGGGGGGGGGGGGGGTTAGGGCCTGGGGGGTTTCGGCCGGGGGTTTGGGCCTAGATTCCTTTTCCTTTGCGATCCCTCCTTCCGCTTTCACATCACTTCCGTCTTCTGCAATTCCTTCCCTTATCCGAAGAACCCCATAACAAATGTCTCCACTACTTGAGGTTACAGATAAGCAAAATATCTTGCCATTGTACACCATTTGCACACTTGTCAAAACTGCATAAACAATACTGTCCGTAAAAAAAATATTTTTTTTTAATTTGTAACATTATTTTTTAATAATTTATAACATATATTGGCGCTCATGGGTAGACAGACATAAATAGCCCATCGCTCTGTGACCACCATACATAGCCCATCGCTCAGTGACCACCATACATAGCCCATCGCTCTGTGACCACCATACATAGCCCATCGCTCTGTGACCACCATACATAGCCCATCGTTCAGTGATCACCATACATAGCCATAACCAAAAAGGTCGTGCTGGAGATCCATCTATAATAAATGGTAGCTTATGGCAACATGTTAGGTTTATGATGCCGCATTTGATACAAAGTCAAACGATGAGAAAAGATTTGACGTGCTGTGGTGTGCACAACCATTTGCATGGTGCAGTGTTTTTATCGACGACCCTTATAGAGGTGCAGTGGTTTTCGCATGCCCCCTTCTAGGCTGCTGTGTTTATCCTCTTGTATGGTTGAAGTTTTTTGCGGGTATCCATTTTAGAAATGGTTCTTGGGACGGAATAATAATAATGATAATAATAATAATAATAATAATAATAATAATAATAATAATAATAATAATAATAATAATAATAATAATTATAATAACAATAATAATAATGATAATAATGATAATAATAATAATAGCTGCATAATACATAATTTTATAGATTAAAGCAGCGCATCTTTTACAACAATAACAATATGCGTATTCACCATAAAGGTGGCTCAGACAGAGATGAACATACGGGATGACACCAGCATTTTGTAGTCTCATGTAGTGCGTTGACATAATGCATTGTGCTCAGTACAGGTTCTTGCCATGTTTAATAATAGATAAACGCTTCTGTTCATACCCGTTTTATGCATTGACGAGCCTTTAATTAATTTTCACTGAAGAAAGTTTTAAGCTTCAGAGCCTTAAAAAGTATAAAAGTTTTTAAGCCTTTTTGGAACTGGCTTAAGTCATTGAACATTTATATGGTGGTTCGCTCTATACAAAACCAACTGAAATCTTTAAGTCCTAGTAGCGTTCAAAAATAAATATGAATAGTTCTATTGAGATTACATGTGGTTTTCAATAGGAAGTGCATAGAAAATAAGTGAGAATAGTTGGCTGTGTACTAAATCAACTGGCTTCGTTTAATTAAGCAGTAGTCAAAATTAAATATGAATTGTTCTATTGAGATCATGCGTGATAAGTAATAGAAAGAGCATAGCAAATAAGTGAGAGTAGTTCGCTCTATTCTACGCTAATTAAAATTTGTTGATCAAGCGCATAAATAAAAATGAGACAAATTATAATCTATTGCTATAATACCACACAATACCAAATGGGTAGCACAGCATTTCCACTTAAGCAGAGATTGACTTTTCTTTTTTATATAACTTCGCTTGCCGGATTTCCACAAATGCCGCAGCACATCCTCCGCGGGTCATGAGGGAGAGAGAGAGAGAGAGAGAAAGAAAGAGAGAGAGAGAGAGAGAGAGGTAGAAAGAGAGAGAGGGTAGAAAGAGAGAGAGGGTAGAAAGAGAGAGAAAGAGAGGGTAGAAAGAGAGAGATAGGGAGAGAGGGAGAGGGAGAGAGAGGTAGAAACAGAGAGGGAGAGAGTAGAAAGAGAGAGAGAGGGGGGAGAGGGAGAGAGAAAAGGTAGAAACAGAGAGAGAGAGAGAGAGAGAGAGAGAGAGAGAGGGAGAGGGAGAGGGAGAGAGAGGGTAGAAAGAGAGAGAGAGAGAGAGAGAGAGAGAGAGAGATGGGGAGAGGGAGAGAGGGAGAGAGAGAGGGCGGAGAGGGAGAGAGATGGGTAGAAAAAGAGAGAGAGAAACAGAGAGAGAGAGAGAGAGAGAGAGAGAGAGAGACGTACATTTCTTAATGCTATGTAGATCTAAGACTATGTATGCAGATCTAAGGCTCCCTATGGCAATAAAAGCGAACGTCAGTTACCGGCTTACAACCCTGATCCAGATTCTGACCCTGATGTTAATTTTGATTTAACCAACTGCATTCGCCAAGCTCAGATAACTAGAGCGAAAGTGAATTACATGCTTAGCACCCAGAATTAGATTCAACCCTGGACATTTATTTGGATTTCGTGATAGTTGATGTAACCCACTGAATTCGCTAAAAACAGGCAATTGGGGCGAACGCCAATTAGTTCGCTTACCACCCCGGGCCTAACTCGGTATCTCGTGATTGCCAGACCAACTCTTAAACCAACTGAGTTAACCACCTCTTTTAAAGATAAACCATGGGAACTGTTCAGACTCTCCTTTAAGCCTCGTGCTAACAATGCCGATAATTAACTGTAAAAGTCTCGCATTATACTTCTGTCACTACATTTTGAAAAAGGAAGAATGGCCAAAAAATTAAGCAGGTGTTAATTTTGAATTTTGTGACAGGTGAACTAACCCACTGCATTTACTAAGCTTAGGAAACTGGTGATCTAGTGCGCTTCTTGACATATGGCCTAACAAACTACATTCGATAAGTTGAGCTAACTGGTGATCTAACTCACTGCATGACAGGAGAGCTAACCTGCAGTATTCGCTTACCACAGGCAGCTGAAGGCAATGCCAATGCCCGCTTATCTCGTTTCATTCTAATTCAGGACTGGATTGAACAGGATTGTGCAGATCAAATTAGTGGCTTTTTAAAAATCATCTTTGCGCCTTTTTATGTAGTCGATAAATCGGGAAATGTTATGAAGAACTGATAATTGATTGAACAGTTGCAAATGCGAACTCTTTTGAACATTCACATTCTTTATACATGTGCTAATAAGGGCCACCATGAGTTAGAAGGAACTAACAATATAGTACAGCTTAAACATGATCCTATGTCTACTACTACTACTGCTACTGCTACTACTACTACTACTACTACTACTACTACTACTAATAATAATAATAATAATAATAATAATAATAATAATAATAATAATTTTTATTGTAATAAATATTAGAACATAAAGTTAATAATATCCGACATCAAAAGCAATGAACAACTGACAACACAATGTTAATATATGAAGCAAGAAACATCAATGTGTACATATCATCTGATGAAGTTAATTAATTAATTTGAATTGGTAGATTTTCGAAGAAACTGACAAGATGAATACATGATGGTTGTGTAGCTTAAGGAAAAAGAAAGTTTTATAAATAGACTGTAATTCCCTGAATATTCCTTTATTATTTATAGTTTCATTCACGTTCAGATCGATTTTGGCTGTTGAATAATTTGCTTTTGAACAAGTGTGACATGTGTGAGACTTAACAATTTCCCTGTAACCAAAGTTATCATATGTAGACTTTAAAGTAAGCCATTTTGACAGAGGTAAATATGTTGGGTTTTTTTCGGAAGCTCATACATTAATATCTTTAAAACTAATATTAAAAGAATTAAAATTAATATTAAAATATTTAAAAAATCGTATAACGTTCTGTGGTTTGCTCCGAATCCAACTTAGATAATTACATCCTTGCTTCTTTCTTATTCTTATTAATTTCTGTATCTATCTACCTATCTATCTGTCTGTTTGTCTGTCTGTCTATCTGTCTATCTATCTATCTATCTATCTATCTATCTATCTATCTTTCTATCTATCTATCTATCTATCTATCTATCTATCTATCTATCTGTCTATATATCTATCTATTGATCTATCTATCTATCTATCTATCTATCTATCTATCTATCTGTTTATCTATATATCTAACTATCTCTTTATATACCTAAACCTATGCACTCTTTCAGGCCCGTAAAACTTAAGACCATCGCATTTACTAAGATTATTCTTTGCAAAAATACTTCAAAAATGTAGAAAGTGCAAATAAAATCACACAGGGCTAAAGGTGAGGATATGAGAGTATTTAGAGTCTATGGAGTATGTAGAATATACAAGAGAACGATTGTGTAGATTATATGTATTGCTACATATGATACTTACATATAAGAGGTACATATGATACTCACAATTAAAATTTATTCAATATAAAGAATATTTAAATAAAATATATAAAGCATAACAATAGCATAACAATTGAACACGAGTGGAGTACTCCATGGGAATAAAAAACGACATGGGGTATCTGACACAAAGCAATTATAGAATTAATCCTTAAGGGCTAAAACAGCGTATCAATCAACCGGTCATTTCATAACATGTAGTCATAACATTCCATACTCTTTCTTAACCTTTCTTTATTTAATGGTGCAGAACAAACATGAGTCGACGTATTTTGTTCAGTCTTTTGCTCACAGTGTGTAAGTTGCTAGATTGACTTTGTGAATGTACGTATTTGTGGTTGTGTGTGTGTGTGTTTTTTTTTTAATTTTTGTAGTTCCGATTTGCATAACTCGTCAAGAGTCATGCAACATCGTGGATATTATCACTGCCAAGACAGAATAACATAAGAAGAATATTTAGGGATATGCTGAGGCAATGCCGGGCAGTAAATCCAATATCATACATAGAATATTGTAAAATATATACCAGTTTCAATTAGCCTAAAACTTTGTGCTAGCCAAGGAAGTCAGTTGAGAACTAATTTAAAATTTCATCATTTACAAAATTGATTTTATCGTTAAAAATAGATATTGACCTACAGTTTATGATAATAGGCCACGATTGTATTGTAATCATCTTTTTAATATTTTTCTTGAAGCCCAAAAGTAAAGGAGACCTACTGTGCGGGCTTATATATATATATGTATATAGCTTGACAACTTGCTATACAGTTGTACAGTTGCTATACACTTGTAATACAGTTTTTCAGTAAATTCCAAAATTATGCTCAAAACGTTCCCTAATGAAACTAGTTCTTATATTATGTTGATATAGGTAATGGCCAGTGCCCTGTAGGCCATGGATCACTACAAGCGGTATCTAAATCTTGTGTTATCACATGGAGAAGAGGAAGATGTCCGATAGGCTTCACATCAGCTCGCTGCATTGAGTTCTGTTATGCATTAGACGGTGTTTATCCAGCTGCTCTTGAGTTGCCACAGTTTTATGGAATATTTCACGATTTAAGCACCAATTCAACTAGTCATATTGAAAATATGCTATTTGGAGCCAGGAGAGGAGTTAATGGGCCATCTGCAAGTGGTCCACCTTATGTCGTCAAAACAAAGCAGCAAGCTCTGACTGTTCGGGTATTATTATGCATAGTATTATAGTATTTATATATATGATATTACATTACTTATGAAGATACATTTATACAATGTTTCTACATATGGTGCCTGAGTATTTTATGCATAGTATTATTTTATGCAAATCTTTTTAGATACAGTTTTAGTAGTTTATTTATGGTATTATAGTTTTTAAAGTATATATCACCTTTCTGTTGGATTGCTTCCATTCTCCCTTATTACCTTTCTGTAGGATTGCTCACACCATTGCCAATGTCAGTCACCCCCATCCTCAATGATTACCTTGCTGTGGGGCTGCACCCATCATTGTCAATGTCAGTCACCCCCATCCTCAACGATTACCTTTCTGTGGGATTGCACCCACCATTGCCAATGTCAGTCACTCCCATTCTCCATGAATACCTTTCTCTTGGCGTGCACCCACCACGTTCCTCATCAATCACCCCCACTCTGCATGATGACCTCTACATTGCCCAGTAGCTCATCATTTTCGACACCAATCACCCCATTCTGATTGATTACCTTTCTGTGGGCTTGTTTCCACCAGTTTCCACATCACTCAGCCCATTCTGCTGGATTATCTCTACGTTGGGCAATAACTCCCACTTCTCTATTTCAATCACCCCCATTCTGATTGTTTACCATTGTGTGGGTTCGCACTCCCATTCTGCTCTATTACCTTCCCATTGGTCAATAGCTCACAATATCATAAATCACTCACCCCTTTTCTATCTCATCACTTCTCTGTGGACCTGCATGCAACCATTCTAAAGATATATCACTTGTTTCAGTTCAAGAACCTTTTCTATATCTTCACTGTACCGTTTTTAAATCAATCACTAATTTATCTACATATATATCTCAATAGCAGAGTCGATTTTTCCATTTTCCGATCAGTCACTTCTATTCTGTTTGATTTAAATCTGGAGCTACACATAAATGCTTACATCTGTTCATATTTAAATTGTGTAAATGTCGGATTATTAAATGGATATAAACCTTGCAAACACTTTCTGTCAAAAGCCAATGGTGTGAGCTGTCACATAACAGGCTTATGAACTTTTATTGTAGTTTTTAGCAAAGACGCCAGTATTTGGGAGAAGGATGTGTGTGACAACCAAAAGAGTATCATCGATACACTTTAGTATTTTGGACAGCGAATTTGATCCCGTGTGGTCGTCTCTGGTATGCCTAACCTCACTGTATTATTGTATAGAATATATAAGTATGGACCATAGGAGTAAGATGATTGGTAATTTCAGATTATAATATTTCCAATATTAAGGTATGCTAGTTTTCACAAATACAAATATTTGGTTACATATTTGATATTATATATACTAAAACACAATATACTTTCGACTGTATTTTGCTCTTTTTTACTTTAACTGAAGTTAGCATTAATTTTGTTAATTCTGTAAAAAAGTGATTCAACCCAATACATTCGCTTAGCTTAGACAACTATTGATCTAACTCACTACATGAAAAGTGATCTAGCCAAGTCGATTCCCTTAACTTGGATAATTGGAGCGAATACTGCTTATTCCGAGCCGAATTCGGACCTGGAACCCTGAGATCAGTAGACCAACGCTCTTACCAACCCTCTTAGCTCCTTACATGAACCAAGATCACTGTCAAGGGGGTTCTTCGATAGGCGAATCCATCCATTTATATAACAATGTCACTACACATCCACTCTGTGTCGCACAGTGTCGCAGTGTTTTCGTAGAAACATCTTACGTTTTTAAAATATGCTCAAAAAAGAGTCCCTCATATAGTTGTGGAAACTTATTAAAATAAGTAGAAAGCACGTGGAAATCTAGATAAAAAGTGTTTCTTTTTCTTTGCTATGCTGTTAATATACAGATCTGTAGTATTTTTATTTCCAGACCGACTGTCTATAAAACTGTAATTTTGGGATACTTATATAGATTTCAGTACATTTTAATTTAAAACATGGACCATTTATGCATCAGAGGCTGACGAATAACTCATTTGGTCAGAGCATGCGTCTAATAATCCCCAGTTCGTGGATTCGAATCAATGTAATCAGGGTGTTAATCAGGGGATGTAATACATTGGTTTGGATCAGCCATAACAAATTTCCATATTAGCTCCCACTTTAAACCAGCCGTTTAAAAGTTGTATATACTGTTTCTAAACACACTGACTAACTGTAATTTGAACCTTTACACTTGAATATATCACTGCCATCAGCAATTGATTATGTTTACAAACACAGTGAAAATAATCGATGGGAATTTACGCCTGATAATACTTTATAGTGTAAGTTTCATGTAATTTTACTCCCTTTGCTTAAGAGCATATGTACCACACTTTTAATTATAGCGTTTTGCAAGATTAATAGCCTCTATGAATGATATACTTGGCAATCTGAATTATGCACCTGATATATACTTTTACATACTTTTGTAGAGAGTATAAAATCATATTCAACATCAGAATTGTTGCTCAATCTATTTCAGTTCCTTCCCCAGCCATTGACCCATTTTCGACAAAGCTGCAGGGATATCGGCATGCACAACGCGTCTGTGTTTACCATGGCATTTCTTAACTATCATCCTGGTACTAAGAACATGGTTATCAAAAGACTCCGTGTTGAAAATTGTATTTGAAAATTAAAGGGACTATAAATGCAGATAAGACAGAAATTAGCTAAAATGTAGCATAAATGTGATTAATTAGTCTATAAACAGTTTGTCAGCTTCCTTTGACAAAGTCTACATAAAATTATTTACTTTAGCCTTCAGCTATGCCATCCTCACCAAAACAATTAATTAGTTTTCATGGAATTTAAACTTGACATTTGAATATTTTACCAATAATTTAAATATTAAATTAAAACTGTAAGGTAATAAAATCAAAAATTCAGATTTGTTGTAAAACAAAAACTGTAAAAACGTTTGTCGAATAAAAGCATTATCTTCATCTTGGTTCAATTAAATAATTCCTATCGTCATATACAACTGAATTGAACAGTAAATAAACATAACTACTAAAAAAAGATTAGTAATTTCTGATGTGTCAGATAGGGATGATTCATACGCGAATGTGTAATTTCTTAAGCGGGTAATCAGGGAGGATCAGTTTTTGAGGTCGAGTTTGTCAAAAAAGTATCAAGAATTGTCTTGTTATAGTAAAGATAACTGTGGCCTGCGTTGTAAAAGGAGGGGCGAAGCAAGATTAAAATTGCACGACTCCAGTATCTGCTAATGTTTTACTTTTTACTTGAATGGGAGGAAAAGTTTATAATACTGAGTGCTGCGCTTCAAATTTAGCGCGCTCACGCGTCAATGGCGCGTCAAAATATCGAGGGACGCGCTCGCGAGCGCCTTGAGATTTTGCTTCTTTCAGGTGGAGCAATTTAATTACCACAATACCTACTTTTAAACTCAGCCACGAAGTATCGTGATACTGATTGAAATGCAGTGATACTGATTGGAGAATTGTCATGTTGTAGTTTGATAATTGTGGTCCCCGCTGGAGAAGAGGGAGCAAGATTAAAGTAGTTCGACTCCAATATCTGCTAATGTTATTACATGTCAAGTTGACAAAGAAGAGCAGTTATGTTATACGTCATGACGCCATGTTGTTATGTCGCCATATCATTACGACCTCATGAAATCACGCCGTCATGTCGTTATACCTTTTGCGTCTATGCCATCATGCGGTTATGTCGTTCTGTCGTTATGGCGTAATTTTACGATACCTTTATGGCGTCACGGCGTTGTGTCTTTATGCCGCCATATAGATATTTCTTCATGCCGTTATGCCGTTATTTGGCAATGTCGTTATAACAGAATATCCATGCTGATATCAAAACTAATCTTTGCATCCCTATTCAGCTCGAATTGTAAGTTTAACTTGCAAACTTAAGACAGATTGTGTCTTATTCTATTCTAAGAAAGCTTTAAATTTGATTTGAATACGCTTTAATGTTTTCGGCTATCACTGTGACGTCAAAGTGTGAGACGAACTTCATATCATATGAATAAGTGTACTCGTGTAAGTGTCCATATCTTGGCTGGATCAATTTTAATGTACTTTTGTAAATTTATTGCAACAATGTAATTTTAATATCGCGTCTTAATTTACATTTCCAATACATTAAAATAAGGGAAAACCAAATGTGATCAAAATATTGATTAATTAAATAAAACAAATGGAATGAATTAGTTTTTATTTCAATAAATTATATTTAATAAAAAGCAGTTGCAGATTCACATACCATTACATTTAAGCCGTACTTATATCATACTTATATACCATACATAAATAGTAAATATTAATATTAAATATCAGTAAAAAAAACCAACGCTTCTTTATTATTTTTACTGCAGGCTTATAAATACTATTCAGTTTGTGTATAATAAAAAGGTTATTTGGTTGCATGTAAATACAATACACTTGTATTTACATGTATTTAATTGCTGAAAACAATCTATTTATGATGTGATGGCGTATGTTGATTTACGTCATTGTGACGTTGTTTTCTAACAGCCAGTTAACGCAGTGATCTGTTCTGTATTAGAGTGTTCTCTTTCGGCTACCTACCGGGGATTCCCTAAAAATAATACTGAATGACCGGAACAACCAATTCCCATTCGTAAAATGTATTATATAATAGAGTGATCGCTCCAGCAGTCATATTTTCCAAACAAATCCGCTTAGTGAAATAATTAAGCCTATTCAACACACCAGGGGAAGTCATTATTATCCATTATTATCATATAATACAATATTACTCTTCAATCTTTGCTAAATATTGAATGACTAATACGTTGCACTCATAAAATAAACCAAGTACCTAAATATATTAGCTATCGAAACACACAATGATATGCAGAAATACGCAGATGACAGCACGTAAGTTAATATTTAGATTTATTATGCATTTGTTATATATATACATTTTATGGAGGTTCAGTTCTTGATTCCTCTTTAGAACGACTTCTATTTACTTTTGCAAATATTCTGGTTAACAATATTCCTGAATTTTAGTGATGTGACCGTTCACTTATTCCTCAATTCCGTATAGGAACCATTTTAAAAACTATGTGCTTCAAAACCTAGTTACATTGCTGTTTATTTATTTTTAGTTTTATATTTATGTAGTTTAGTTTCTTACAATTATGCCATTTTTTCCATTCACGTTTTTATACTTTGAGAATTTTGTATTACATGAAATTTGTTAATTGAACGATCCATCGGATACAGTTTGTAACTGCCTCAACTTAATCCCTTTGTTCAACATTGAACTATTAAGTTTACACTGTATTATTTTTAACCTCAGTCCTTGGTTGCGAAAGTCACTCTGCTGCATGGGCTGGCCGATGTATCCACTCAGTTTTCACCATTCGAGCTTAATCGCCACAGACTACTAATTTACAATAAAGTTGTAATTGTAAACTGTCAAGGTGTGGCTTCATTCTAGGTCATTTATGGAATACACATAGCTATAAATTAAATTACTGCAAAACGAGCAATCAACGATCGACCTTAAAACAGACCAGTGGCAAATTATATCTCATAGATTTTTCCCATCTTACTTTTACGTTGATTAAATACGGAATGTTTACAGGTGTTTAGATGAATACGAATTAGTATCGTTTGCATCACAAGTCCATCAACAAATAAAAAGTTATAAAGGTGCCATTTAAAAGATTTAAAATAAGTAGAAGAACAATAGAAAGTGACAGAAAAGTAAATGTACAGCATCATTATGGAGATCGCAAACTGTAGGATGAAAAATATTTTGCACCCTAATACTCCCTTTATACCTATTATCGAATCAATACACAGGATCATGAAACAAAATAATATGTTTGTAAACAAATGATCTGGAATGTGATGCTCGTTATTGAAATGCTCGCATTTTGATTGGTTACTAATGTAAACATCAGCAAATGGAAAACAAAGATACTGTAAAATGATCATAGCCAAATATGCAGGAATGATCAAATATGTCACTTGAATTAAAACTGCGGGAAAGGCATATTGTAGCATTTTTGACACAGATAGGCCAGAGTTGGGTGTGCACAGTGATCCACAGTCACGTTTGTTTTTAGTCGGCTTGGCTTTTTGACAATGTAGTGCCTCAGAATTGTGAACCTTTGTATGATTTATATCCATCGTTCGTTGCGAATCCAGTGGGTGTTTGGATTTCTCAGTTTTATTTGACTTTACATCGTGTGCTGTTCTTTGTGGGATTAAGATGGTAGATTGTGATTTAGTTTGTTTTGAGAAATCCCGTTGATTGGTTACAATGATTTTGTGAGTTGTTCTGGTTATTTTGTAAGTAAATTATCGACCAAATAAAACGATTAAAGCGACTTTGCAAAATGTTTGATGTGCTTTCAGCAATATTCCAGTACAAATTCTTCATTTATGTTGATTTTTACCAAATAAACCGATTAAAGAGTCTTTGCAGAATGACTGATGTTCAAACTATCAGTGAAAATGTTTTTACATTGATTTTGTAATATTCGAGGTGAAAGCTTTAGAAATATATTTTAGTGATATCGTTATGTTTATATTGTAATTTCCTTTTATTTTACATTATACATGCCATTATTCTTCTGCCAAAATATCCGAATTCATCTTTTAGATGTTAGTTATATTACTGTGTTTATCCACGGCTGAGTTGTATTAGAACACTTTACTTTATACTTTCCATTATACTTTGCTAGAATATCCGAGTTCACCTTCTAAATGTTGAAAATAGTACTCTGCTCAATACCGCTAAGTTGTATCAGAATACTTTATATCATGCCTTACATTATACTTCTACTGGAATATCCGAATTCACCTGCTTACGTCTTGTGACATTACTATATTTATTTACTTCATACTTGTACTTCATTTAAATTCAACTAATAGTTCTGCATCTGTGTATTATAACTACATCACGAGAACTATGAATACTATTATACATTTAATTGCTGAATCAGATTCAAGATATTTACTGCAAAGTAGTATCCTGTATTCTTATAGGAACTTAAATTAAAGCAACAGCACAGTTTCTATAAATCAATGAAGTACGTCTATATTAGCTGTGGCGTAGTCGATATATGGCATATAAGTGTGTATAGTAGTGCTGTAAGGTCAAGGATATAATATTAATGCTGTACCTGAAATTCTCTTAGGTATCGCATGTTGTGATATGTAACCAGAAAAAGAAACCTTATTATTGTTCTACACTAGAATTTTGACACATAGTCAATTTATAAGCAGAGTTTGGTTGTGTAAATTGCCTAATTTTGCCAATCCTGTCTTATATTTAAAAAAAACTGGTGCTGTATTTGTTTATGTGTGTGTTATACTAAATAACCTTTTTATCACTAGCGCCAACTTATGTTGAACTTACTTTCTCGATTTATCACTTTTTGTAGACATGAAAACGAATAAGATAAAGGGAGTCGAATCACAGGCCTGGTAGGGACATCAGGAACTAAAGAGGAGACTTTTCTGCTACCATATTGCCTACAATGGCCCCAAATATAACAGTAGCAATATCAATAACAGGTGGGCGCACTTTACCGCTGCCGCATCACCTACAATGGCCCCATATATAACAGTAGCAATATCAGTAACAGGTGGGCGCACTTTACCGCTGCCATATCACCTACAATGGCCCCATATATAATAGTAGCAATATCAGTAACAGGTGGGCGCACTTTACCGCTGTCATATCACCTACAATGGCCCCATATATAATAGTAGCAATATCAGTAACAGGTGGGCGCACTTTACCGCTGCCATATCACCTACAGTGGCCCCATATATAATAGTAGCAATATCAGTAACAGGTGGGCGCACTTTACCGCTGCCATATCACCTACAATGGCCCCATATATAACAGTAGCAATATCAGTAACAGGTGGGCGCACTTTACCGCTGCCATATCACCTACAATGGCCCCATATATAATAGTAGCAATATCAGTAACAGGTGGGCGCACTTTACCGCTGTCATATCACCTACAATGGCCCCATATATAATAGTAGCAATATCAGTAACAGGTGGGCGCACTTTACCGCTGCCATATCACCTACAATGGCCCCATATATAACAGTAGCAATATCAGTAACAGGTGGGCACACTTTACCGCTGCCATATTACCTACAATGGCCCCATATATAATAGTACCAATATCAGTAACAGGTGGGCGCACTTTACCGCTGCCATATCACCTACAATGGCCCATATATAACAGTAGCAATATCAGTAACAGGTGGGCGCACTTTACCGCTGCCATATCACCTACAATGGCCCCATATATAATAGTAGTAATATCAGTAACAGGTGGGCGCAATTTACCGCTGCCATATCCCCTACAATGACCCAATACATAACAGTAACTACACTATTGGCTGCTGTTTTACCAATAATGGCCCCGTAGATAACAGCAGCGACATAAAAAAACAGGAGGACATTTTTGGTGTTGAAGGAAGGAGCTGCGTATCAGTTTAGAAAAAGTCTATACATTAACAAACAGATCATTTTTTGCTGAAATGTCAGCAAGCATTACCGTTTTAAAAAGTGCGTGGACAAAACACAATCTATCTTTAATATAACCAAATTTTGATACCAGTCTATCAAATGTATTATAACAATTCATTCAGAGCGGAAGTATCAATAAATGAGAGTGAGTGCTTACGGTGTCCTAATCGACGAAACGAAAGGAAGGAATTAATTAACGAATGAATTAAATAGTCTACTTGAACAAAAGAAGCTAGCTTGCAGCTTTTTAACACATGAAAAACAATACTGTTAAAACTAGTTTACATTTAGGTAAGTAATGATGTGATATTTATGAAAGCCGTCACAAACACTATCGATTCTCCATAACTTTATTTATGAAAATCCTTTTTGTTTTGGAAACAGTACAATCTAAAGTAACTAATATTTCATGTTACTGATGCATTAAAAATCTATTCAGTTTTTTTGTTTTCAATTTTTGCTCAACCTCAGAATAAATGCTTGCAAAATAGAAATCAGTTTACAGAAGTAGCTGGCCAAACATTCAGCTTGTGCTGTGAATTCTCTGGAAATCCAGCCTCTGATTACTACGAATAGTAACGATTATCTTTGTAAAATATGACTTAAATATGAAATATAAAATATAGCATAAACTATAAAATGTAATTTCGCCATTATGCCGTTCTATATAAATATTGCTATAACAGCAAACATAAGATATGTGTTCTCATTGCTTAATGAAATTATAAAAAAGAAGTATTTCGACTCTATTGAAAAGATATCTATTTTTACGTGTATTTTATTCGTGGATGCTATGAATGCTACGTTTATTGACAGAACGTTAGTGTTCACTACACTAACATATGACGTAGAATCCCATTAAGTCAGAGTATATTTGTTGAGACAAGGAGAAACAGGCCAGCTAAATGCATCTGCAGAAAGCACTCTTCTTTTAGTTGACTCGGCATTAATCGACATTCCACACAATTCCTTTCATACAACAGAAGAACTGCCTTAGAATAATAGCATTCAATCATTAGATCATAGTTCACAGGGCGCATGATCAGACTTAAATTCTATCACTTTGTATCGAAGATAAACTCAAAACATCCGAAGCTAATATTTCTCTTAAGACATTAAAATTTTGAATCACTGAACCTTTCATGTCGCTTAGAAATATGAAAATGTGACATTAAGCAAACTCCAAGCCTGCTCTCATTAATTGCAAAATGACTTTGGTGTTCTATCCAATTGACTCCCAAATATTTGTTAGTCAAGACATTGATATTCTGTCTTTTCCTCAGTGCCACGAGACAAAATTGTGAAGTGATTCATTCAGTTAAGAATTGACTATTAATAGTTATTTAGTTGACTACAATCTCGTATGCTTCAGTCCTCTCTTTCTGGCACGGGATAAATTGAAAGACATCTTTTCGCACTTTTATAAAACTTTAATATTTGTTTTTATTTCTACCAGGTGACAGCGTCAGTGACAACCTATAAAATATAGAAGAATCGGTGTCAGCCCCGGGAGAGTTCAATGTGATTGACAAAGAAGGAGAAAGCAAACTTCTAGTTTCCTGTAATATGTCATAATGCTCACTATAGCAGTGAGTGGCAATTCGTTACTCTGTAAACAAGTGCTGAGTAAATTATGTGTTATCTAAACGCGTACAAACGTTCGCTCGCCACATTCACACAAACAGTATATACCAATGCCTTTGTGACGAAATTCATGAGGCGTCATAGTACCGAAAAGTGGCTTATAGCGAAATACATGCTATTGGGCTATGTGAGACACACAGTTTTATGTATCTGTGTTTATTAGCAAACGAGCACAGAACTAGTATGCTTTGCATTGCATTCAGGCAATTGTGGAAGATCAATGCACTCACCTGTACGCATTTTGTTGAGAGTACTTTTATGCGTCCTCTAACCAAAGGCAAAACATTTCAAGATTTTTCCCTCTAACATATATGCCAGCTTTTAATAATCAGCGCATATAATATTTTATTAACAATAGTTTAAAAAAGTACAAATTTAAGCTCATATATAGCCCGAATAAATCTTAATAACATTGATTATAAATTTATGCTGATACATAGCCGAATAAATCTTAATAACATTGATTTCAAGTCGCCCTAATTGATATTTTAAACACAGCGCTATAAAAATTTTAAAAAATTCAGTACCGTGGCTTTTGATTTAAATAATGCGTGGTGAAATATTCCTATAATAGAAGTGATTGTGTAAATAGAATGTGATGAGTATGTGTGCATATGACGTCATCGAGGTGAGGGAGCAATCACCACAAGGCATGAAGTCGTTGATAAAGCAATATAAATTTAGCAGTCAGAATAGATGTAAAGAATTTATTAATTCACTTTTGTAAGCACAACGTATAATCCACTATCGTGCTGACTGTAAGCATATCCTATAATGCAATATAATATTGATTGTAAATCTGGTGCATAATAAACTAAAATATTGACTTCACAAAAAGTGCATAATACCCTGTCATATTGATTGTAAAAATACACCCACATTACACTGTCATGTTGCCTGTAAGTACAGCGTATATTTCGCCGTCAAATTAGCTGCACAGAGAATAATTCAGGATAATAGGAAGTTCTCATAAAAATTCTATTCTTTTTATAAGAATTAAGCAGAACTTGCAATTCAGAAAAGAAAGACACCAGCAACTAAATACATGAAGTGAATACCGTTATTCCTTAGCTCAGTTTATCTCTTGAAAAATGGTCCCTGTATTGGGAGGCACTTCATTAGGAAGATAAACGAGGCAATATTCAAGTAGAGTTGATTTTAACAAAAGATTAAATAGGCAGCAATTTAAATTTGCAGTGCATGTGTATAATTGTGCAGCCCATATTTCCAATTCCATCTTTACAAGTCGCGAGTTACAAAAAGGGGTAAAACAGATACCTATTGAACTTTAGCACAAGTATTTAAAAAAATTGTGCGTTTTTGACTTTAATTGATCTTTACCATTCAAATATGAATAACATCACTTTAGTTGCATGTACTAATTGCTTTGAATTCGAAATTAACATTAAATTCTGTGTGTTAATTTCGACTTCCTTCTGCGCTCTTATTCAATGTGCTATATTGAAGTGAGGTAAATAAATCAGCAGCTTTTGTCTTAAATAGTATGATATTATCATCCATCCTTTGGGTTGTATTCAACTTATTTGGATTTCAAAGTGTAATACAACGTATTGTGTTAAATTTTTAATTAATACATTTTGATTGTTTTAATTTTTTTCACTCAACTTTATCTAATGAGATCAGTTGACATGAGTACTTAGCGTTAAATTTACGTGTTTATATAACCTGAATTTTACTATGCGACATTTACGATTTATGCACTATTCTACAATTTACAAAAAAATATTTTAAAAAAATCTATATTATTCGGTTTGTGGCTTAATCTAATATACAAACAATCCTCTAAAGGTGCATTCAAAATCCCGACTGATACTTCTGAATGAATCATTAAATGACCATCAATAATAACAATGATGCAATTCATGTGTGATTACAAAAAGGCAATATAATATTGCACAGTTCAAAAAACATAGTTATTCGCATTTTAATAAAAATGCAGGAAAGTTTGTCTCTAACGCGGTGGTTCGTGCTGAGATGAGCTAGGTAGAGACACTTAGAGTCTTTTATCAGTCTACACATCAAATGTACTTGAATAACTGTATACAATCAAAAAATTTAGATTATTTTTTCTTGAGAAAAGGCCTAGAATTGTTAAAAAAAATAAAAATATAAAATGGCTGCCGTCATACTGTTTTATTTTTGTACTTCCATTAAACGATTAGACATATCTTTTTCTATGAACTTTTCAAAGTAAATTTGAAGTTCGCATACAAGCTGTTTGTCAATAAAATAATATCTTTAATATCATAAATAACTTATGATAAATATGAAATAATAGAAACAAATGTTTGATTTATTCTTTACCTTAAGCCTGCATTGAATTGTGCATAAAACTGCTGAATAAAGAAGACCATATGAATTAGAAGCAAAAAACAGAGATAGAGTGCTCTCCTAAAATTTCTAAACAGTTTCAAAACAATTCAAAACCTGGATGATTGCCTTGAAAAAAGAAAAATGAAAACCATACGCTGACTAGTGAAATTTTGAAAAATTAATGTGGCTTAAACATGTAACTAAATTAAATTAAATTTGAAAAACAAATGCGACCCGAAAACCTCTCGTTGTAAATGAACGACGTTATATGCTGTTGCATTGCAGAAACACAAATAGTTTGATTTGCATTTGTGCTCACATAAAACGAAGCTTTGTGTCTAATTATTTTATGGTAAATAGGCCTGCATCGTGCCATCTAATTCGGCTGGAGGCTGTGAATGTCTATAGGCATATAATTTTTATTACTGCTTTAAATGTCGCTTTCTCTTATTCCAGTTTTCATATACTGCACAAGAGGCGTAATGACATTTTCATGAGAAAGAGCAATTTGATCTGTATAAATTTACAAAGAGTGGTGTATGCAATGCACTATGTTAAGATACTAGATAGGTTAAAGGAAACATTGCTCGAGTCGTCAGCCAGTATCTCAGTGTATTCTAGAGAGAAAAAAACAATGTTTCTTTTATTTACATAACCTAAGTCTGCATTGAACTTAATGAGAAAGCGCCCCAATAATAGTAAATAAATAAATAAGGTATAAAACGTAGAGGAAAATGTGAGTAAATTCAAGTTTTTTTTATCTGACCACGAATATTTATTATTTTTCACCTATACCCCAATCCCCTTTTCCACTCAACCTGGATTAGCACCTTGAAAAGGTTAAACGTGACCTAACCCAATCCCTCCCCTCTAAAGTCATATTCTATAGGAAATGGGATACGTAAACCACACCCATATGGCGTGCATGACGCACGTGCTTTAACGAAACACTTCCTCTTTGTGTTTTCATGCAAGTAAATCCAAGCAATACGTAAAAATAATTTAATGGTAGATCAGCCGGAATACTGCCTCCGTATCGAAAAAAATGTATGCGTATAAATAATTGTCTTTATTTTTATTTAATAGACAACATACAACGAAGTAAGTCGTTGACCTACAAATAAAAGTTTTTAAGCTATTTGGCACTCATACAGCGTTGTAACAGAAGTGTTGTTGATTTAGTGAAATAATGTGGAAAGATGTGCATTAGAGATTATCCCATAGAATTACTATGTAGTGAAGCGTGCTCATATCTTCTGTTTTTTTGTATATTAATCTTCCCTACTAAAAAAACTTTCGAAACTAATAACAGAGGATAAACAGAGTGATAATACAGACCGCGTTGTAAAAAGTGCTATTAAAGGGCGAACCAAGTGCAATAGGAGGCTATTATAAAATAGTTTAATAGGAGGGGCTGACTATTTAAATGTAAAAATATTTTCAATTCTTTATTGTCATTTATCTTGCAAATCCAGCATGGATTGAAAAAATCCTATGACCAGATATATGTTTATTTTCTGTTGAGCAAACCTGGACGGATTACTCTGGACTGACTTGAATTGGGATTACCCTGGGCCGACTGACTCGGATTTGTTTCCCTCGCCCTTCTACCACCCTTACAAATTTCGTTTTCGATGTCAGTTTTTTTCAGGTTGGGAGGGACGAGGGAAGAACTGGTCCACACATAGAGTTTTTTCAATTGTTTTCAAAACATATTGATTTACAGAAAAAACAGAAACAGAGGGTGGAGCGTTACAGCAGCATTAGATTCTTTTTAGTGATATCTTTTTAAACAAGTGAAATGCTTAAGATATCAAATAATTGTTTACTAAAAATTCGAAATTGGAGTTTCTTCTCGAGTATCAGTATGGGAGCTGGTCCACAGCAGATATATTATGCATTAGTATTTTAACCTCCCACGCATAGGAATAAAACTAAAAAGTATAGAAATGATACTAACAAACCTAGCATCTTATCGTCATATTGATGTTGTGTCTCTTTTCGTCCGTGATTAATTATCATTTTTTGCTGCATTTGACCAATAAGTATAAACTTTTCATAACCTTTTATTGATATGCATCTTCCATTCATGTTTCTCTCTCATTTCGAATACTGAAGAAGAAAGGGAGGAGGAGGAGGAAGAAGAAGAAGAAGAAGAAGAAGAAGAAGAAGAAGAAGAAGAAGAAGAAGAAGAAAAAGAATAAGAAAAAGAAGAACCAAAAGAAATTGGACGTATGATCTCAATAAAGTCAAGCTAACGCATTTCTAGAAAGGCCAAAGAAGATCTCAAATTTTGAATTGGCTTTAGTCCTCTCTCCTCGCCACTTCTTTCAACCCCCTCCAAAATCGAACTTTTTGGGAGAGAAATACATTTTTGTTAGTATTATTTATTTGTTTTGCTTCTTCTATTTCTTAATCTTTATAAATAAGCACCTGAACTAGATACTAAATAGAAACCTTCCTCATTTTAAGAAAGTACAGGAATTCCCCCATGTTTCACTCCAGAGTTTCGAATGCCTGTAGGGGAGAATTTAGAGAGATAAGGCTCATTCTTCTTTTGTGTATTTTCTATTTATAAGCAAATGATATTGCTTCCGTTGACGACAATGACCAAGCATACATGGCGAAACGTTTTCAAAATTGACGCATATATTTCCGAACTCCGTATCGAGTAGAACGCGAACTATGATAGCAGTTGATCATATTTAAAAGTGCACGAAGGATCCAGCTGAATGCAAACTTTTGAAGCCGATTACTCCTGTCATTAATAGACAAAAACTTAAGACAACTAGCAAATTTTGCAATAGATGAACTTCAGTTAGAAGCAGCTCTTCATATTTCAAATTAAGTAGAGGTTTCAAACAGAGAAAAACTACAATTCTGAAACAAGATGGAGGCTCATAATAAATTACGAACTGATTTATTTGTGATTCCAAAGCAATCGGCCCTAATAAATCCGTTGTATGAAGAAACAAACTTGCTGGAGCCGTCAGATGTAGCAGACGTTAGGACCAAGCCGTCAGATGTAGCAGACGTTAGGACCGAGCCGTCAGATGTAGCAGACGTTAGGACCGAGCCAGTGAAGGTAAATTATTAATTTCTTTTCATACAATCTCTTCGAAATTAAAGGCTTTTAGTTAAGTTTGCAAAAAATAATTTTATATGCAATTCACATTCTGCACGCCTTTGACAACAGACCTCAAGTAAAGACCAAAGATATTTGATTCAAATTTGGACATTTTTTCTATCATTTCAAGCAATTCACATTATATTTCCCATGAACTTATTTTTGACATGATTACGATATTTTACATTTTTTAAATTTCCGATGGGGTCCTTGCCTTATGGGCTGAAGTATATAGAAACCACAGAGAAAAGCATCAAGGATCTTATTTTCTTTCCGAATAATCCCTTTGAATTTAAAAGCTTTTATTTCAGTTTCAGGCCAAAGCGATTCTACGTGTGTTTTTTTTCTAAAACAAAAAGAGAGTGGCTAAATCTTAAAAATAAATAGTAGCAACCAAATAGTCTAGTATTTTGCGAATTTAGGAGATTGCAATCCTTGAATCTCCTTCAAACCAACACATTTACTCAACGGCTGGACTCGGCAGTGCTCATTTGCTTATAGTTATCCGTGTAATTCGATTGCTCCTTTGCCGTAAAAGAAGCAATCAATGCGAAGTGCTGACAATTTAGCTTTCACGAAATTGATTTTCGTTTAGTGTTGCCCGTGGCATTTAAGTCTCGTTTATGATTTTATAAAATTCGACCAAGTTTCAACTTTGGTACATAACCCAGGAGTGGATAAATTCGGTAATTAGCCAGCCACGCAACGAAAACTTTTCCCAAAAATTAAATTGAATAACAATTCCTCACAATTGTTTTCACCACTGCATGCGATGCAAATGAGCCTTTAAAATGTTGAAAATTAACATATTTATCTTTTAGGGTTACTTATATTTAACTTTTTATCCCGAAAAACTATTACGAGAACAATTTTGAGAATCTGCAAAAAAGAGAGATTTTTGTATTCGTAGGTGCCTTCATCAAAGAAACAAAAGAAACGCAGGAAACGAAGAAAAAACTCTATCATAGACAGCCAAGGGATCAACTATAGCGACGTTGATGGTGTTCTGGCCAATTCTATCCCCCCGTCAAGCCATTCCTACGAACCGCGAAGTGAGAAGTCTCTCTCGCTGGGTTGGTGTGAGGATAACATTGTGGCGAATTCCAGGCCACCAACAAGCCATTCCTACAGACCAGGAAGTGCGCAATATGGATCACAGACTTGGTGCCAATCGCCTTTCGGATCCCAGCAATGGCAGACGTCGTCTCGCAGCAATCGCCCGATGTCTGCTGGATCGATGGCTATATCAGTTGATGAATCCCGCCAGACGATTTCACAAGAAGAATTCATGGAATCATATAAAGGTATTCCAATAGACCCTTCCATCAAAATCAAAGCTTAAAGGATTATTTTTTATTACTTTCTAGAATTGTTGCTCTCCCAGGTAAACCTTTGAACTTTGAAGACAAATCTGAATTCTAGATTTTTCTAACATGTAAGTATGCCACTCATATTTTACGATATATGGAAAAACTTATAAACTTACCTTCTGCTAAAATCACACTAACTTTGTATTTGGTTTGGCAGAGGCGGTAAGGAAAAATGATGGAACAGCGATGAACACAATCGATGAAAACTTGACGAACAACACCAAGAGACGGAACATTATAATTGCTATAGCAATATTTACTTTAGTTGCTGTTTCTTTAGCAACCGTGGTTGCTGTAGCTGCTTCTGTCTGCATAACTGATTGTGAAACATGTGAGTAATGCAACTTCATAATTTTACGAAGAAAATTTGAAAGAGCATAGAAAATATGTTACCTGTTTATGAGCAAATTTGCACTGTAGAATCTATAGGAAGTTTTGACGTTTTGATTGCAACATGTTGAATTAAATATTTAAAGCAATGATAAAATAGCTGAAAAGTTTACATTGCTAAAAGCATAGTCACAAATATCACAGAATAGCGTGAAAAATGGTATTGGAATCTCATAAAAAGCTGGTATTTTGCATTTTGCAAAACAGTAGATATTGTAGATTTCTTTGTCATTACTTGGACACACCAACATGCAGTCGAAACTAAGGCCGCATTTGAAATTCCGAAAGCGCAAAATAGCACATCCTTTTCCATGTTAAAGTAACGCTTGAAACAAAATGCAATCAAAATATACTGGGTGATACCTTTTACTGCACTGCAAAACCAACACACTCGTCTTCAAAATGACGCACTTGTAATAAAATCTTGATTACTTAATATTATCTTTTTAACAGATAGTACTTTTACTGAAATGAAACATAGAAAACATTTTTAAAGATAAACAAGTCAACACAAAGCAAATGTTTTGAGACAATGCAAATGTGTTTTGTAGCACCGAAGAAAAAGCCAGAATTTTTTACGGAAAAAATATACGGTACAGTATTTAAATATTGTATACTTAAAGAAATGTGGCAATATTGCTCACCCACGTTCTTTGCAGTTGCACTATTACTTGACAACTACTTATTATTTTCCTAAGCCTAAAGTAATATGATATGATAAAACTTAGCTAAATAAAAAAATAAGGAAATGCAAAATTGTAATTACTTTGACTATATTTGTCCATATTTATTTTATAGTCTCCACAGAAATACCAGAAATGATGACGGAAAGCATATACGGTACACTATCTAAATATTGTATACTTATAGAAATATTATATATATATATATATATATATATATATATATATATATATATATATATATATATATATATATATATATATATATATATATATATATACATTCACACGTTTTATCATTGTACTACTACTTGATGACTACTTGCCATTGATTTCCCAAGCCTAACGTAATATGCTGTGATACATCTTATACAACTCTAAAAGTAAGAAAATCGAAATATGTAATTATTTTTATTATATTTGTTTCATAGCCTCATCAGAAATACCAGAATTTACAACGGAGAGGATATACGGTACAGTATTTAAATATTGTATATTTATAGAAATGTAGTATACATTGCTTATCCTTGATTTTCATTGTTCTACTATCCGAAAGCTACTTGCTATTATTTTCCTAAACATAAAGTAATATACTGTGATAAAATAAAGGAAATCTAAAAATGTAATTATTTTGACTATATATGATTATATTTTTTCATAGCCTCAACAGAAATACCAGAAATTACTACGGAAAGAATATACGGTACAGTATTTAAATATTGTATACTTATAGAATGTGGTATACATTGCTTATCCTTGATTTTCATTGTTCTACTATCCGAAAGCTACTTGCTATTATTTTACTAAGTAATATGCTGTGATAAAACTTACATTAATTAAAAAATAAGAAAACCGAAAAATGTAATTATTTTGACTATATTTGTTTATATTTTTTCATAGCCTCTACAAAAATACCAGAAATCACTACGGAAAGAATATACGGTACAGTATTTAAATATTGTATACTTATAGAAATGTGGTAATATTGCTCAGCCACGTTCTTTGCAGTTGTACTACTACCTGATAACTACTTCTTATTATTTTCCGAAGGCTAAAGTAATATGATATGATAAAACGTAGCTAAATTAAAAAAATAACGAAATACATAATTGTAATTATGACTATATTTGTCTATACGTGTTTTATAGCTTCTACAGAAATACAAGAAATTACTACGGAAAGCATATACGGTAAGCATATTCTAAATATTGTATACTTATAGAAATGTTGCATTATTGCTTATCCTTGTTTTTACCATTGTACTACAACCTGATAACTACTTGCTATTATTTTCCTAAACATAAAGTAGTGCGCTGTGATAAAACTTAAATAAATTAAAAACAAGGAAATCTAAAAATGTAATAATTTTGACTATATTTGTTTATATTTTCTTTCCTAGCCTCAACATGATATATGGTACAGTATTTAAATATTGTATACTTATAGAAATGTGGTATACATTGCTTATCCTTGATTTTCATTGTTCTATTATCCGAAAACTATTGCTATTATTTTCCTAAGCATAAAGTTATATAATTGGATAAAATTTAGATAAATTTAAAATAAAGAAATCATCTAAAACTGTAATTATTTTGACTATATTGTTTGTATTTGTTTCATAGCTTCCAGAGAAACATCAGAAATGTCCACAGAAATGGCATCATACGGTACATTGCTTAAAATGTTATAGATGTAGTTAAATATTGTAGACAATGCTCATTTAGCATACAAATGTTCAGCTAAAAATATATTTAACATTTCTGTTTGCGTACGTGATTTAAAATATAATGTATATGTAAATATTGATTAGTTCCAAAGTAGAATATTTACCTATCCAATTAATCAATGTTTAGAATTAGATTCATGATTAATTTTAATTGATTACCCGCATGATGACTAGTCTACATGGAGTGTGCGATCAACTGTAATCTAAACATGATGTTCTAAATATTGTATGTTTATTAACCCAAGTGATGATTGGTTTCCACAGAGTGTGTGAGCAACTGTAATCTAAACGTGATATTCTAAATCTTGTATGCTTATTTACCAAAGTAATGACTGGTATCGATGGAGTCTTTGAGCGACTGTAGCCTGAATGTGACAATCTTAATGTGATGTTTTCCTCCTATGTGATGACTGGTTTCCACCGGTTGTGCGAGAGAATTGATGAGTGTGATAGACTTCATTTCGTGTGTTTATTCACAAAGCGGTAAATTTTCTCAACGAAGAGTATGAGTGACGACAGTCCGAATGTGATGTGATGTGATGTGATGCTATAGAATGATACGTTTATTAACTCAGATGGTGACTGATCTCTATGGAGTGTGTAGCTGTGACCAGTATGAATGTGATAATCTTGATATGGCATGCTTTTCTTCCAGGAGGTAATTAGTCTCCGTGCAATATATGGCCTAAATGTGATAATTTTAATTTTGCACATTTATCCACCCAGATGGTGATTGATATCAACGGAGTGTATGGAGAGATTAGTCTGATATGTAGTAATCTTCATATGACCTGTTTTCTTCAAGGTGGCGATTGGTCTCCATGGAGTGGGTGGAGCGACTGTAGTTTGTCCTGTTCAGGTGGTTTCCAGCAGAGAACTCGTGTCTGTGAATCGACTGGATTGCTTTGTTTGGGAGTTAGTGAACAAGTGCTGCGGTGTAATACTGGCCTCTGTCCTCTTCCTGGTAAGTGCGGTGAACTAGACTCATTTCATCTTCATTACTTTCGCTGTACTTTCCCTGAATCCCCCGTCCCACGAGTGTTCAAAACGGTTCTTCTAGTGCATGTGCCATACTTTTGCTAGCGCCCATCCCATGAGCGTTCTAAGAACGCCTTATCCTGAGTGTAATAGATTTTCGATCAACCCTCCCCCCTCTCCCATCACATGAATATTCCATGAAGGCCTTCTACCGCATGTGCTGCTGTTTCGGTTAATCCTGAACCGTTCGCGAAGGTCGTCCACTACCATGTGTTGCACTTATGCTTTGCCCGAGCTCCATCCTGCAGCTACACATGGCCCCTTCCCCAGCAGATTCTGCGTAGTACTGCATAGCCCATACCTCTCGCAGTCCCACGAATGCCTCTCCACTCTCCTCTAATGTCACGAACGGCACCCTCTCTTATCCTGCTCGATGTATTCTTCAAGAGCATTTTCTCTAATGTAATGCACTTCTGCTTACACCTGTTCCATGGCACACTCTTTGAACATTTTTCATTCGAATGTTAATTCAAGATTCAAATGGACTTTTAAAAATGCCATCATTTAACTTGATATATACGCAAAAGGGTTTTTATTAGTCCACAAGTACCATATTCGCTTCTATATTTCTGTTTACCACACAGAGCAAATTGTACGCTTTTGTAAGCAAATATTATTTCCCTCTTTTGGTATATCAATGTAAGTTTAGCTTTGTATATTTGTGTAACTATACACATGCAAATATTGTTTGTTAAGGCTTTAATTTTCATAGAGCTAAGTCAGTTTTGGCATTAAAGAGGTGCATATATTTCCTGCACCGTCTAGGGTATGATCAGGTTCTTTTCCTGATTTATTTTTTTCTCTAAAGTAATCACGTGCAATTACGGCATGCTAAATTAAACGAGTATTGCTTTTTGCTTAAACAAAGGATCAAATTTGTTTGTTTTCTACTTTACTTAGGTCCTGTATACCCAACTAAGCACACATTCTAGTAATTGCATTGAAATAGCGCCCATCCACTTTCTAGAATAAAGTTGAATCATACCTCACAAAAGTGCCAAAACGCGCTGATTTGTTTAGATCTTACAAGTGTTTGGACAACATGGGGAGCCTGGTCACTGTGCACTCATTCATGTGGCAGCGGGACTCAGCTGAGAGAGCGCGTTTGTAGAAGCGTCACTGACGACAGCATTGTTATGGATGATTGCGTTGGTGACGTTATTCAAGAACGGCAATGCAACGACTTCGCTTGTCCAGGTACTTAAATATGCACAGAAAATTTTAAAAACTGCATTTTGAAACTGTTGATTTATTGTAATCACAGTTTCAACATCTGTCATCTCGGTAAACAGCGAAATGTCTTGATAGTATACACCCGTATAAACACTTGCAAGTGCCACCCGAAAGCACTTATTATCTATTTTTGATTAATGGCATTCATTTTCGGTCATCCGTGCATGAAGAGCGCATTAACTCAATTTCAATATATTTTCCTTTAAAAGTATAAACCAAATTTTCTAGGTGATTTGGATTGTCTGGAAACATTTCTCACCTGGAAGCTTTACTTCATGCTTTGATAGATTGATACCAGCGCGATAATTGATAAGGGACTGTTTTAGTTGTATATTGTAGTGCGGTGGTGCAGTCTTTAACGTAAGAAGTTTATACAGCTCTGTATTTAGAGAAAAATATCCTTTAGATTGCAGCTATAATTGTTCTGAGGGTGTCTTAGATAGCCGTTGCGCGTACTGTCAATGTAGCGAAGCAATCAATGGACAAATTCTTTCCAACGCTTACCTACCGCTTAGTAACGCTACTATATCACCTACAATGGCCCCATACATAACAGTAGCGACATCAGGAACAGGAGGACACTTCACTGCTGAAGGCGTTTGTCTTGGAGCTATGTATGAGTTCAGAAAAAGTGGATACATTGACAAACACATCATTTTTGCTGAACATTCATCTAACATTACAATGGAAAGAGTAGGTGAGTAACACGAAAATTATCGTTAATAGAATCAAACTTTGATGCGAGTCCATCTAATTTTCACTATTTTCATCAATAACGGCATCTTTGATGAGAGTAGGAGATTACGATACCGCAACCATCGAAAGAATTTACTTCATGTGTTACGCATTTAAAATAATTTATATTTTCCATAACTCTGAACTCTGAACATTTTCACATTTTTGCTTTGACTCAAAATCAATGTTTGCAAAATTGAAGTCAGCCTACAGATGGTGAGAAATCCAACTGACGTCATGGGACTAGCTGGCCAGAGAATCACCTTGTGTTGTGAATCGTCTGGAAACCCACCCCCTGATTACTACGAATGGTAATGATTCTATTCGTAAAATATCAATGATATATAAAATATAAAATAAACCAGAAAATAAAATTTTGGAACTTATGTTTTTCTTTATATACATTACTATTACAGAAAAGAGCAGGTAATTACTCTTAGTTAATCAGTTAATTATTGAAAAGATATCTATTTTAGGATGAAGGACGACATTTTGATTGAATCAGAACGGTCACCTGGCAGCAGTACATTGACAATAGACAGCGCCTCACTGTCTGACACAGGATATTACACTTGCCGGGCAAGCAACGATTACAGTGCCATCTTTTCTTCCGTAGCCACTGTACTCGTAAAAGGTACTCGTCGTATGTAACAATGCATGCAACTGTTATTTTTTATTATATTATAATTAACAACAACAGCGTTTCCTCATTTTTGAAAAATACACTAGTATGTGTTAATGCCTTAACACAAAGCATACCATAATGTAAACACATACGTTAACATCAACATAAGGCATAACACAACATCAATTTGCTGTAATAAATTTGTCCTTTAGTCTTTATCAATGGCGATTTATTACATTTGTCTGTTCACAGAAACCGCTGACGAGTTTTGTTCCTCTCATCCACAGTCAAATGTTGTATCACTTCCGGAAGGTTGCTTGTATAGAAACTCGACTGTCATTGACAAAGGTTCTTGCGACAGTAATCCTTGCTACGGAGTTCAAAACATAGATTGTGCAGCTTCGTCGAATCATTGTTGTGGTCCAACAGGGTTATCAAGAGTACTTGTGGACTGCGAAGAGTACTGGCTTCCGGTGTACTTGGTCACGTCATGTGGTTGTACTGCCTGTCGACAACCGCAACTGAATATTTATGGATTTGCGGGATCTCGCGATGGAGTTCCTCTACAGTATGGTGACATCTACTGGAATGGAAGCCTCATCACAAATACAAGTTTTGACGGTACCTTCTCCTTCACTATAAATCGTGGAGTATCACGGGCGTCGATTTTGTTCGTGGATACTGTGAATGCTACGTTTATGGATAGTACGTACGTGTTCGCCACACCAACAGATGACGTAGAATCTCATTACGTCAGAGTATATTTGTTAAGACGAGGACAAACAAACCAGCTTAATGCATCTGCAGAAAACACTCTTGTGGTTGATTCAGCTTCAATCGACATTCCACCCGATTCCTTTTATACAACAGACGGCCTTCCTTACGAAGTATGTAGTCAATAGCTTGGATTTATCATTACTTAGGAAAAATAACATAAAAAATTCAAAAGTTGATTTATTTGAATACATTGAAATTTTTAGTCCTTGCGGAAATATTTAAAAGCATTTATAATTCCAATCCCACTCTTCATTAATTGCAAAGTGATTTTTGTTCTGACTCCCAAACATTGATTATCTCTTTTCCTTTGCGCCACGAGACGAAATCGGGAAGTTATTCATTCATTTGATGAATTGACTTTTAATAGTTATTTAGTTGACTATAATCATATATGCTTCAATGTTCTCTTGTCTGGCAGGGGTTGACTTGAGAGACGTTTTTCACACTTTTATTGAACTTCAATATTTTTATATCTACCAGGGTGAGGTGACAGCGTCAGTGACGACCATTGACCCATCAAATATAGAAGAATTGGCGTCGGCCCCGGGAGACTTCAGTATGATTGACGAAGAAGGAGAAAACCAACCTTTAGTTTCCTATGGTAAATCATAATACTTACTACGAAAAGTAGTTGATAGCGAACAAGAGGGTATTTCCATGTTCTTTGGTTATCTGATACAGAATTGTATGTGTTTGTTTTATAAAAGCGGTAGCCCATAGGGCTGACGTGCTTTGCATTGGATTTAGAAAATGCTTGAAGCATCAATGAAACAAAAAAATAAGGAACATCAAAAAAATTATGATATAATAAAGACTCGGTTTTTCATTTAAACGCAATTTAAAATGATCTCTGTAAGAGTGCTATCTTACATCTATAAAGTAAACAAGGAATTCAGTTGAGAATTGATTTAAAATTTCATCATTTATTATTGTCATGAAAATATATACCAGCTCTTAATGCATAGCGCTAAAAATATGTACTAAGCAACAGTTCACAAAGCATAAATTTATGCTAATACATAGTTCAAATACCCCTTAATTTTTCTGCTTTTACAGGTAGATAGCATTGATGTCCATTGAAAGCACGTACCTCAAAAAAGCTTTTTACTGCCGTTTATAAGGTTATATAGGTTTTTAATGCTTTAAATATCAAATTATATGATATATCAAACAAATTATATGCAGCTCTGAATATTTATCATTTATGATTTCACTTTGTTTCTTTCTTAACAGGGATGTTTGCTCTGCTATTTCAAGATAATAATGGAAACAGATTATCGATACCAGGTGAAATTACCATTACTATTTCCTCAGACAGCCTTGGAAATATAACGGATGATTCGGATATAAAGATGTGGACACTTAATCCAGATACGGGTCTTTGGGTCTTTGAAAGCGATCTTGTTTCTAATGACGCACGGAAAAGAGACAAATTAGACCTAACGCTTTCGGACGGAGAAGATTTAGTGCTACAATTCGAGGTATCTCTATTGATACTAGGTGGTATAATTTTGATGCAATTTCCTCCCAAACATGTGTAGTCAAGGTTCGACTGTTTTACAGCAACAATTTTAACGAATTAGAACAGCTTCCAAATGGAAAAGTCTTTGTTGTTTTGCAAGACTCGAGTGGCTACAATTCTTTGTCTACAAAACGTGTTTCATCAGATAGGGGAAACTCAAACGGCTACTGTATGGTTTTGCCTTGTGCAAGTAGTAGAAGTAGACAAGCTGAACGTTTTAGAGGTTATATTTTCGCTGATTATAACGACGAACCTCTTATACCAGCCCAAACGAGCGGTCGTCTTGGTCTCGAAAACAGTGACTTTGATTTGGAATCAGAACTTAATTATGAAATTCATGGCAATAAAATCAATGTCGATTTTAATGAACGTTTAGTTCATAATGAAAGACATGGTGCATTCTATGACTGGGAACGAAAATGGCGCTATTCGTCCACATGTTCAAATGCCGAATTTGATCAAAATCACTTCCGGTTCTCCAAAAATGCCGACACTTTAATCGAAACCAATACATATGACGTCATCCCAAGTGACCCGTATGAGTCTAATCAGTTGAACCTTTTGCTATGGAATGACCTATACACCTACTTTCCAAACCTCTCTCCAAATGATCCACGTCCTTGGATTTTTCAAACATGTTTTGTGAAGATATTAGCACCAGCTAATACCAGAATACAAGCTACATCGTATGTTGGTGACAACAGTCATCCTTTCTACAACGATGTGTACGGAGTCAGGGAGGACTTAGCGGTCTCTGGAGCGGTATGCTTGGAAGTCCGTCGACCAGGAAACCCGCGTGAATCAATCACTGATAACGGATTTACAGAGGAAAGAACACGAATCAGTATACGGACCTTAGAAAGAATTTATTATGTCAAGGAAATATCCTCTCATCTTACAGATATATATGAAGAAGATGTTCTTACCACTCTTGACAGTGTGCATTTTGAAGTAAGTAATCTTCCATATTCCTGTCCTTGTTCCCAATAAAATGAGCAATAATTCTTTGTTTTGAACGTAAAGCAGCTAAGTAAAAGTGAAAGAAATGGTACGGAAGTATCGTAAAAGATAGATTTTACTTTAAAGAAATAAGCAACTAAAACTGTAAAGTATTATTTAATGCGTTAAAACACTTTGTTTATGTGTTGTTTGTTTTTGTAATGAAAAAAATGTTGGTTGTTTATTAAAACACTTTTTATGCAAAAAAATATGGGATTTGGTAAATTCTTACTGTCATTATTCAATTTTACCTGCTTCATTTACAATTAGAACACAGCATATTTGCCATAATATTCGAAGCACTGATGGCTTTTGATTTGACGTTTGTGAAAATTGAAATTTAGCTACAATTACTAACCTTTTATTTATTTTGAAAAACCTTACTAGGTATAAAAGCTTTTCATTGTAATTTCTTGGTTTTTCTAAACATGGCTAGTGGTACAGTGAAAAATGTTATTTAATTCAAAATTTGACATTGTTTGTGGATTTACAACGAACACAAATATTTTACCACATTGTTGATTTAAGGCACACCTGTTTATTTCAGATTAATCTGGTTGAAAACAGAGCTTACGGATTCAATTATGGTCTTTATTGTGCGCAAGGAAATGCCCCTTCCGTTAAGCAACAGGCCATGTACATGTGCAGAAATGGCAATGGAAGTGCTGCTCCAAACACGTACACAACTCTGGATTCCTGGGCTGTACGCTTTGGTACAGGTTTGTCTAAAAAAATGTTGCATTCCTCTTTGAGCTCTTTAATAAACACACTTTCCCCTAAGAAATGATATTTTCCTCAAAATGCGGATTTCAGCCGCTTGCAATTAATATGAAAATCCCTTGCTTCGAATTTCGGGTTTGAGCACAAGTATCTTCTTGAAAACAAGGAAATTTTCAGACACCAGCTTTACAGTTTGCCTATCCCTATTTGTCTGTCTTTGCAGAAAACGGATTACTCAATTTGGTGTTTGTAATTGACAACCAGTGGCGGTTTTTCACAACAAGTGATAAAAACGACATACTACAGTTTGTAGAGAGCGTTACGGACACTTTACGGCTGGCCGTGGATAGTGTCCTGGTTTCCATTGTTGGATATGGTTATACACGATTTGGAAATTTACGGGTTTCTGTTTCCCAAGAAAACTTACTTGATCGAATAAATCGCTGGATTTCACATTACTATCACCGCAGAAATTGGCCGGTGTATGTAACTCGAGCTTTGAACTATGACTATTTACCCAGCCACTACCACAGCCTGTACGACTATGATGACTATGACTTGTCAGACTGGGAAGCACGAATAGACGCACCAGCCGTGGTCGTTGTTATCAGTGGCGGTTATGACACTCGTTACGCCAACGCCTGCGTCAACACCGTCGAATCACGAGCCAGGTGCCGGCATCTGCACAATCTTCTTTAAACACATCTCTCTAAATTGTCTCATTAAGTATACATATGGTAGATGGACCATAAAATACTTCAGTACCACTTTATTGAATAATTATGTCTAAACAACCTGTAGAACATGCCTGTATAAATACCTGCAACAAAGTAACAAGCGTGATAAATGCAGATAATTCAACAATGTAACATTCTCTGATCATACAAAAGGTACAATAAATAAAAGCAGAGTAGTGGGTAGTTTCTTTTTAAACCTATGATTAATGACATGGCATTTTAAAGTACTTGTAAATATTATTAGTATTTTATTTTTTATAGGGTTCTACTCGTCGGAACACGAACTGCAAACTGGAACAACCTGAACCAATTTAACTCCAATCCAAACGACAGATTTGACGTCACTCAGGCTGACGAAGTTATCGCAATAATACACTCCATTATATAACTGTGAATAGATATTTCAAGTCAACCTAACTGATATTTTTAAAAATAGCGCAGTGCAAATTTTAAAAATACAGTACCGTGGCTTTTGTTGTATATAAAGCGAGATGAACTGTTCACGTGATGTTCCCTTGATCGATGTAATTTTGTAAATAGAGTGTAATGAGTATGTCTGTATATGACATCACCGACATGGGGGAGCAATTAGCGCAATGCATGACGTCATTGATAAAGCATTATAATTTTTACAATGGGAACAAAATTGTATTAGAAAAGGATTTGATTAATTATTAATTATTAATCCAATATCGTGTTTATTGTAAGCATGTATAGTGCACAACGATGTTTACTGTAATTAAACCAAGAAATGAAATGAAATAAATATAGCGTATAATACACTAAAATATTCACTGTTATTTTGATTGTGTACCAATATTGCACTATAATATTGTCTGTAAGTAAAGCACATATTTTGCCGTCAAATCATCTGTGCGAGATATAATTCAAGATAATAGAGAGTTCTTGTACAAACTCGTCAAAATTCTATTCGTTGCAAAAATATCTCAACAGAACCTGCATTTCAGAATGGAAAGAAAAACTAGTAATTCAATACTTTACTTTTAATGGGTTGATTCCGTAACTCAGTTTATCTTTTCCAACTTCATCTCTGTATTGGGAGACACTTTATTGGAAAGACCACGTTGGTAATATTCTAGCAATATTCTAGCACAGTTAAGTTTACTAAAAGATTAAATGGGCACCAGTATAAATTTGCAATGTGTGTGAGTAATTTTGCAGACGGTATTTTCAAAATATTTTCTATAAGTTCTGCGTTACAAACACTAACCTCTGACACACGTATTCTTCAAAAACTGATGTTTTGATTGGTTTTTAGTCTATTTTTATTTCCTTATTTCGAAGTGCTTTCTATGGCATACAACATCTCCAATGAGTATGCTTTGCTACGAATTCTGAATGTTTATATCTTATTTGTTTTTTTCTGCTCCTACGCCTTTGGACGTCGGACGATCAAGTTTTGCACACAGATAGACAACGACGACATGTCATAAAACCTGTAATGTTTTTTACCCATATCTTCAAGGTCCAGATCAAATTGAGGTCAATGTATATTAGCCTCGAAGTGGTTTCCAGAAAACTCTCCTACATGGTTGGACGTAGGAATATCACATTTGACAGAGTTACAGAGGGTAACGAATTTTCGTGAAATTTACAGTATTTTTACATTGATTTCTGAGGTGAAGGTTAAATTGAGGTCAAAATGTTTTTAAAACCACTATTCATCACGAAAAATTGCTAGAAATAGTTCTCAGTTCTTTGTTTCAACCCGTGCACAGTGTCAGTAGGCAGAAATCTTGCGGTCTGTATCTCCCCAATCAGGATCAAGGCCAAGATCAGATGTCCTTCGTAACTCGAAATTCGTTAGAGAAAACTTGAGCATTATCTCGAAAACTGTTAGTTATAGAGCAATTTTGACTCATTGGTATTAAAAGACGTTATATAAGACGTAGAGATAGAGCGACTTTGAGCTTATTTTACCCTTTGTGCCTATAAGACGTTATACAAGACGCCTCTTGGTGACCTGGACCTGCCCGGCCATGGTCAAGCTCAAAAACTAGAAGCTGACCTTTATCAGGAAAACTATTACAGATAGAGCGATTGTGAGCTAATTTTCGATCCTGTGGGCATAAAAGACGTTATATAAGAGGTACTTCGATGACCTAGACCTCTTCGGTCATGGTTAAGTCAAAAACTGGAAGTTGCCTATTATCTTGATAACGGTTAGAGATTATGAGCTTATTTCGATCCTTTCGATACCATCTTGGTGGCCGTGACCTCTTCTGTCATGATCAAGGTAAACAAACTTGAATAAAATTAAAACTTATCGACTATTTAGGCCTAAAGGTAGTAATAGAAGACGTATCTCAGTAACCTTGACCTGCTTGGTCATGATCAAGGTCATAAACCGGAAGTTAACCATTATCTCGAAAACGCTTAGAGATTGGGCTATTTTGAGCTAATCAATTATTTAGGATTAAAAGATTATGTATGATATAACTCGATGACTTTGACCTCCACTTCCACAGCACGGAAACAGCGTTGTTGCAAGTAGCAAACGACATTTTAAATAACATGGACCATGGAAAAAAACCCTACTCACCCTCTTGGATCTCAGCGCTGCATTCGATACCATTCCACACAACATATTCGTAGATCGCCTGGAAACATTATTCGGAATAAATGGGTCGGCAAAATCTTGGTTTCAATCTTACTTCAAAGACAGGTTTCAGAGCGTTCAAATCAACAATGTAAAGTCAAGACCTCTGCAGCTTACCACTGGAATGCCACAAGGCTCAGGCCTAGGCCCTTGGGGATATAACAAATATACAACACCGCTGGGCAGTACCATCCGTTCTCTTTTAGTAATGCTCCATATGTTTGCCGACGGTGCACAATTATACAAGGAGCTAAATCCAAACTACATAGATTCCCAAAACGCAGCCAAAGCCTTGTTAGAATCATGCATTGAATCCGTGTCACGATGGATGACTCAAAATCGCATGAAATTAAATTGTGACAAATCGGTTCTAAACGCCAACTTTTGAAAATGTCGTACAATAGCATAAGAGTGGGTGATGAAGACATTAGCGCTAAGGCATGCGTCCGTGATCTCGGAGTTATGATTGACAACGAAGTAAACATGTCGTCTCACGTACAGCATATTATTCGTAAAGGTTATGGAAACATACGCCTTGTATGATCCATGAGGACATACCTAACTGAAGATGCAACACGAACACTTGTTCAGCCATTAATCACATCACAATTAGACTACTGCAATGGAACTTTATACGGTATTCATGAGTATCTTTTGGATAAACTCCAGCGCCTACGAAATGGAGCCGCCCGACTTGTTCTAGGTCTGAGAAAGCATGACCGCATAAGCATTGGATTGTATAAGCTTCATTGGTTGCCCGTCCGTTACAGGATACAGTTCAAAATTGCCCTTATGACGTTCAAAACTCTGAACGGAAAAGGACCCGATTACCTCCGCGAACTGTTACTCGTGCAACAGAACACGCGATTGCTACGCTCAAAATCACAAATCCTCCTTAGAGTTCCGAAGACTAAATTGAAAACCGCCAGTGACCGTGCATTTTGCCATGCAGCTCCTGTCATATGGAATCAGATTCCCAATTCAATAAAGAGTTCCGAAACTGTTGATATTTTTAAGAAAAAACTCAAAACACACTACTTTACCAAGGCGTTTCCAAAATTTTGCTCCTGTTAATCTGCTTGTAAAGCGCACTGAGCAAGTTTACCACTTGATTTTGCGCTATATAAAAGGCATGATGATGATGATGATGATGATGACGATGATGATGATAATGATGATGATTATGATGGTGATGGTGATGGTGATGGTGATGATGATGATGATGATGATGATGATGATGATGATGATGATGATGATGATGATGATGATGATGATGATGATGATGATGATGATGATGATGATGATGATGATGATGATGATGATGATGATGATGATGATGATGATGATGATGGTATGAACGGCCAAGGTAAAAAACCTAAAGTTGATCATTATGTCGAAAGACGTAACTCGGTGACCTCGGTCATGGTCAAGGTTAAAAACCAGAAATTGACCATTATCTTGGTTATTTCTTATTTTGGTTATTTGTGCCTAAAAGTGGTTACATTATATCTACTTCGATGGCCTCGTTTGAGATAAAATCCGGTAGCTAATAAACCTCTCAAAACAGTTTTTCTTTCGTCAGATATATTGTGTCTCTGACCTTCTTCAATTGCAATTGTGTCCCATTTCGCTACCTGTAGCGAAATCTGGTCTAGTTTGCACATCAGTTATCAGTTGCTTTCAGCTATTAGCATTGGTTTCAAAATGTATATAAAAATGGCGTATTAATCTCCTCTACATTCTGTGCTGTGTTTAATGCGCTGTATTGAAGTGATGTGAATAAATCAGCAGCCAATGTGGAGTGCTTTTACACAATATCATTTTAGCATCAATGCCTTTGTGTTGTATCCGACTTGCTTCGATATCCTAATGCAATTTAATTTATCGTACTCCACTTTACACTAATAGACTTTTATGTTTTCACTCATTTGTATCCGAGGATATCCATTGGCATGTATGAGTTGAAATTAACTGATTTTTACTGGTTGACAAATGTCTATATTTCTTAAAAATTGTGAGGTTTGAACAAACTCCTGATCACACAATCATTTTTATCAATATAACATACAATCAATCCTCCAAAGACGCAACAACAATTTTGGTTGTTGCTTTTGAATGAATGATTAAATCGCTAGCAATAATAATAATGTGATTCACATGTGGTTACAAAAAGGAAATAATTCGAATACTTGGAAAATTACCCAGACTCATTTTATAATTATATCGCACGGTTTAAAAAACATTAGCATTCGCATTTTAATAAATTTTAATTAAAAAAAAGCAGAAAAGTTTGTCTCCACTGCACGGTGATCAAGGTAACGACAGAATCTTAAACCTATCTCTACATGAAATGTATTTAACAACTGCATACAATTAATAAAATGTACGATATTTTTTCTATGCTAGAATCGTTAAATATTTTTCAAATCTAAAACGGATGAAGTCAGAATTAATTGTTCAATTTTGGAATTACATGAAACAATTAAACATTTCTTTTTCTATTAATTTTTAAAGTAAATTTGAACTAATTAAAAATGTTTTATTAATAGCATTATATCTTTAATCTACATAACAATTTATTATAAATGTTAAATATTAGAAACAAATAATTGTTTTATTCTTCACGTTAAGCTTGCATTGAATCCTGTATAAGGCTGCAAAATAAATGTGTTGATTGTATTTATTTACACAAAATACATACATGTACAAGGCGGTATAATTTAAATTGAACTAAAGAGACCCCTTTCCTTTTTGGAATGTTTGAAACTTGAGGTTTACTGTAATTTAAGTCTTCGGTGAATTTACGAACACTTTTATTGTCCCCGGCTTGAATTATTTTCACCTTCTCATTTAACGAGAGTTCGTTTCATTTCTTTTAGCACCTCTCCCCCTCATATTTGAAATTTTGAATCAAATTTTAATTGCTAAACTCTTATTTGCTTTAATTTAACGAACTGTTAACAAAACAATCTCCATATTTATGTGGGTAATAACAGTGACACGACTCCTGGTGTTGTAAGACAAAAGGCTTAAGAGGCATTTCCGTGTAACGGCGCTGCACAAACATTATTTTGACGTGATGTACTCCGAAGACAAAGCACGCAAAGAGTCAAAGACGCATGCTTTGTGTTTCAAGCGGAGTAGTGTTGTTTGTAGTATGCAGGGAAGTTAGACCTGTTTTTTTGCTGTACTCAATACTGGGATTAATTTCAATGCATTCCGGACTTTACGGGCCCTAAAAAGTGTCCTTAATTCTGGAAAGCGGGTTGTTAGTAGAGGGGTTCAGAATATATAGAAGTCTACGGGGTTTTGAAACTGACTGATAAAGGGTGTCCTCATTTGCTAGGTACCCTTATCGGGGATTTTACTGTAGTGTAAGTATATTGTATTCTATATGCTGTAAGTATATTGCAATGAGAATAAAGATAACTGTAAAGAATTATCTGTAAAGAAATATCTCCACTATTGTAGATCACCATAAACTAGATATCCTAGTAATCACGGAGACGTGGCTTTCCCAGGATGACGACTTTTGTGAAAAGAAAAAAAACCCCGATGGGTACTCATGTCTGCACAAAGACCGCCATATGTAGGGGTGGCGGTATCGCGGTAGTGTGTAACACCTCTATCAAACCCAAACGTTTGGAACTTGAAACTTTTTCTAGTTTTGTACATGACATCTTACGCACTGACTCGCCTACTGGCATGTTGCGTCTAATAACTATTAATAGACCACCTTCATTGCCTCAACAGCAATTCCTAGAAGAATGCACGTCGCTCCTAGAGACTCATACGCTATCCTCAGATCGCATTATAATAACAGGCGACTTTAACATACATGTGGATAATAGCCAGGATACTTTCGCTGTCAAGTTTCTGCGAACTCTAGCCATGTTTTCCCTGAAACAACACGTCACAGATTCCACTCACACTGGAGGCCATATTCTGGACTTGGTAATTACACATGAACATGACCCTCTGATTATTGGAAAACCAGTTGTGCATGATCTTGTATCTGATCTTTTTCTAATCACCTGTGGTTTGGATAAGGAATCTTCTGAATTCAAGTCAACATCTATCAAATATCGTAAATTCAAAGACATCGATATTGAGCAATTTAAAAAGGATATACGTGAATCAGTTTTATGCAATTCTGAGGATATGTCGACTGAATCTCTAGTAGACACATACAACGCTACACTCACAAATCTGATAGTTAAGCATGCCCCATTACTTGAGCGCAAGATCAAAGCACGACCACGCCATCCTTGGTAGGGGAACGAGCTGAGATCGCTAAAACGACAGTGCAGCACTAGCGAACGAAAATGGCGTAAGAGCAGGCTTCATAAAGACCATGTGGAATTAAGCAATACCCAAAAACGCTACTTTGGATTAATCAAGGACGCAAAGAAGAATTACTATCACAACTTAGTGTCACAAAACAACATGACCAGGGTAAACTCTACAGAATCCTTAATAAGCTTCTCTGTCGCAATGACTCGTGTTGTCTACCGGATCACACGTCCAAATTAGATCTCGCCAATACATTTGGAAATTTTTTCAAATCCAAAATTGAAAAAATAAGAGAAAATTTTACTGATAGTAGCCAGTGTTTTGAACTTGATAATGTAGAACCCCCACAGACTTTATCTAGCTTTGATGAACTATCGTCGGATAAAGTACACTCTATCATCTCAGCTTCGCGCCCAAAATCATGCGGGTTGGATCCCATACCGACATGGCTAGTGAAAGAGTGTTCGTTAGAATTGGCGCCAGTTATCACGAAAATTATTAATACATCGCTCCGTAGCACGTTCCCGAACAACCTAAAACAAGCAATAGTGACACAAATAATAAAAAAAACCTACTTTGGAAAAAATCCTAAAAACTATCGCCCTGTCTCAAACTTGTCGTATGTGTCAAAATTGATAGAAAAAGCAGCTTCACTTCAGATTCGAGATCACATTACAACCCATGCACTGAGCGAGCCCATGCAATCTGCGTATAAGAAAGGCCACAGCACGGAAACCGCTCTCGTACGTATTTTTGATGAGATTTTGATGGCTCTGGATAAGCGAAGTGTTGTGTTTCTTTGCCTACTAGACCTATCAGCCGCATTTGATACGGTCGACTATTCCATACTTATAAAAATATGGAAGCTAACTTTTGGTATCGATGAACGGGCTCTACACTGGCTCGAATCCTACTTTCAAAATCGGCAGCAGAGAGTGAAAATAGATGATGTACTGTCGCATATCACTGAATTAACACGTGGTGCCCCCCAAGGATCTATCTACGGTCCAGAAGTATACGAACAATACACGCGACCGGTTGGACGAGCAATCAGTCCTTTTGATATCTTCTACAGTTTTTACGCAGATGATAGTCAGCTACTATACTCTGCTGATCCAAAGTCAATAAACGACCAAAAAGCCAAACTAGAAAATATTTCGAACGCAATATCATCAGTCAGCTCGTGGATGTTCCAAAACAAACTGAAACTGAATGAAACGAAAACAGAATTTATGGTTCTCGGCACACAGAAATACGTAGGCCTCTGTCAAATCGACAATTTGGTATTGGACAATGAGATTATACCTAAGTCATCATCGGCAAAAAACTTAGGAGTTACCATGGACCAAACCCTGAGCCTTTCAGAACACATCGACAATATCTGTCGATCATGCTACAACAGCCTACGCATTATTTTCCGTGTAAGAAAGTATTTAACTGAGGACGCGACAAAGTCTTTGGTGCACTCATTGGTTATATCAAAACTGGACTATTGCAATGCGTTATATTCTGGTATAAATACAAAAGAACTGAACAAACTTCAAAGGGTTATGAACTTAGCCGCTAGGATTATTACCTATACCCATCCTCATAAACATATTACCCCGGCCGTAGTCTCCCTACATTGGCTTCGAATAAAAGAACGCTGTGAATTCAGGATTGCAACTTTAACTTTCGAAGCTCTGCATGGAATGGCACCGTCATACCTGTGTAACCTTATAACACCGTATACACCTTCCCGCACACTCCGCTCTGAGAACCTTTTCCTATTGAGACAACCTTAGTATAATTTAAAAAGATGTGGATACCGTGCTTTTACAGTTTCTGCTCCAACAGTATGGAACTCTCTGCCATTAGAAATAAGATGTACAGAAAACTTTCAAAGATTCAAGAAATCTCTAAAGACACACCTTTTCAAAAAAATCGCATGGCGAACATTTCGATGTACAGCACTGGGATACTTCAGTGTGACCACGCGCTATATAAGAACTGTATATGATGATGAATATTAGAGTTTAATGAGGAATATGCTTACCGTCAATATGATACAACAATTGCGAGTAATACTTAACCTTCAATATGATCGTATTCTATGCGCTATAGTTTTGGACAATGCGATAGTGAATTATGCGTTATACTTACAGTCAATATGAATTAAAAGCTTAATCAGTATTCTTTTAACAAAATTTTTTACAGTTACCTTTATTCTCATTGTAATATACTTACAGCATATAGAATACAATATACTTACACTACAGTAAAATCCCCGATAAGGGTACCTAGCAAATGAGGACACCTTTTATCAGTCAGTTTCAAAACCCCGTAGACTTCTATATATTCTGAACCCCTCTACTAACAACCCGCTATCCAGAATTAAGGACACTTTTTAGAGCCCGTAAAGTCCGGAATGCATTAAAATTAATCCCAGTATTGAGTACAGCAAAAAAACAGGTCTAACTTCCCTGCATACTTCAAACAACACTACTCCGCTTGAAACTCAAAGCATGCGTCTTTAACTCTTTGCGTGCTTTGTCTTCGGAGTACATCGCGTCAAAATAATGTTTGTGCAGCGCCGTTACACGGAAATGCCTCTTAAGCCTTTTGTCTTACATCAACAGGAGTCGTGTCACTGTTATTACCCACATAAATATGGAGATTGTTTTTTAACAGTTCGTTAAATTAAAGCAAATAAGAATTTAGCAATTAAAATTTGATTCAAAATTTCAAATATGAGGGGGAGAGGTGCTAAAAGAAATGAAACGAACTCTCGTTAAATGAGAAGGTGAAAATAATTCAAGCCGGGGACAATAAAAGTGTTCGTAAATTCACCGAAGACTTAAATTACAGTAAACCTCAAGTTTCAAACATTCCAAAAAGGAAAGGGGTTTCTTTAGTTCAATTTAATTTTTACCGCCTTGTACATGTATGTATTTTGTGTAAATAAATACAATCAACACATTTATTTTGCAGCCTTATACAGGATTCAATGCAAGCTTAACGTGAAGAATGAAACAATTATTTGTTTCTAATATTTAACATTTATAATAAGTTGTTTATGTAGATTAAAGATATAATGCTATTAATAAAACATTTTTAATTAGTTCAAATTACTTTAAAAATTAATAGAAAAAGAAATGTTTAATTGTTTCATGTAATTCCAAAAATGAAACAATTAATTCTGACTTCATCCGTTTTAGATTTGAAAAATATTTAACGATTCTAGCATGGAAAAAATATCGTACATTTTATTCATTGTATGCAGTTGTTAAATACATTTCATGTGGAGATAGTCTTAAGATTCTGTCGTTACCTTGATCACCGTGCAGTGGAGACAAACTTTCCTGCTTTTTTTCATTAAAATTTATTAAAATGCGAATGCTAAGGTTTTTTAAACCGTGCGATATAATTATCAAATGAGTCTGGGTAATTTTCCAAGTATTCGAATTATTTCCTTTTTGTAACCGCACGTGAATCACATTATTATTATTGCTAGCGATTTAATCATTCATTCAAAAGCAACAACCAAAATTGTTGTTGCGTCTTTGGAGGATTGATTGTATGTTATATTGATAAAAAATGATTGTGTGATCAGTTTTGTTCAAACCTCACAATTTTTAAGAAATATAGACAACTGTCAACCAGTAAAAATCAGTTAATTTCAACTCATACATGCCACAATGGATATCATCGGATACAAATGAGTGAAAAATTAATACGATATAAGTAAATTAATGGAAAGTGGAGTACGATAAATTAAATTGCATTGGGATATCCAAGCAAGTTGAATACAACGTAAAAGCATTGATGCTAAAATGATTTTATGTAAAAACAATCCATATGGGCTGCTGATTTATTCACATCACTTCATTACATCACATTAAATACAGCGCAGAAAGTAGAGGATATTAATACGCCATTTTTATATAAATTTTGAAACCAGTGCTAACAGCTGAAAGCAACTGATAAATGATACGTAAACAGACCGAATTTCGCTACAGGTATGAAAATGGGACACAATTGCAATTGAAGAAGGCTAGAGACACAATATATCTGACGAAAGCGGCATCTCTTGCTTCCTGGTCAAGTGTATAATTTTATTAACACTGAACTCAGATAACAGTTCATGCCATACATAGCAATCTTGCTGATGGAAGGGTAGATGGATATCACTTACATCATCCATACATCCCTCTTTTTTGCGGAAAACCAACCTTAATTGGTGCTGGTATAATTTATGAGACCGTAGTTCCAGCGCTATAGGATGAAGGGATTGCAGTCAGTACCCGCGGTATTCCTTTTTTGGCCGCACACTCACATAGGACTGACATACGCAGAACGTTTGCTTATTTCTTAAATCTATTACACTGAGGATAAGGCGTTCTTAGAACGTTCATGTGATGGGGGCTAGCAAAACTATAGCACATGCACTGGAAGAACCTCTTTGAGCACTCGTACGACGGGGGATTCAGAGAAAGTACAGCGAAAGTAATGAACATGAATTGAGTCTAGTCCACCGCACTTACCAGGAAGAGGATAGAGGCCAGTGTTACACCGCAGTGCTTGTTCACTAACTCCCAAACAAAGCAATCCAGTCGATTCACAGACACGAGTTCTCTGCTGGAAACTACCTGAACAGTACACACTACAGTCGTTCCACACGCTCCATGGAGACCAATCGCCACCTGGAAGAATACATATCATACGTAAAAAACACACGATTGCTTCCATATACGGTACAGTTTGGCAACTAAATGCAAACAAGATAGCTAGATCTTCTAAGGCCTCTAAATACGACCATATCCTTATCCCTCCCTCATACACCCCAAATTCTGAACGCCTCTGACCAAAACGTAAGTGGGATGAGTGATGGGAGTGGAGGGCGGAGGGGGGGGCAGCCTGTCTCCCCAAATCCCTCCCTGAATCAAATCTATCATATATCTATGCATTAACATACAATTCAGGTGTTTACCTTTCTCACATTCTAGCCTGTTACAGCAGATAGTCATCATGGTTCACTACAACTGACACTGACCCTTGACTGAGACACCACAACCGACACTGACCCCTGACTGAGACACTACAACTGATACTGACCCCTGACAGAAACTACAACTGAGACACACAGTAACGCACAAAAAAGGTCAATTACATGAAATGTAAGAAACTATTTTGGATCAATAGAGCAGTTTTGAACTTATTTTGGTTATTTGTGCCTAAAAGTGGTTACATTATATCTACTTCGATGGCCTCGTTTGAGTTAAAATCCGGTAGCTAATAAATCTCTTAAAACAGTTTTTCTTTCGTCAGATATATTGTGCCTCTGACCTTCTTCAATTGCAATTGTGTCCCATTTCGCTACCTGTAGCGAAATTTCGTCTAGTTTGCACATCAGTTATCAGTTGCTTTCAGCTATTAGCATTGGTTTCAAAATGTATATAAAAATGGCGTATTAATCTCCTCTACATTCTGTGCTGTGTTTAATGCGCTGTATTGAAGTGATGTGAATAAATCATCAGCCAATGTGGAGTGTTTTTACACAATATCATTTTAGCATCAATGCCTTTGTGTTGTATCCGACTTGCTTCGATATCCTAATGCAATTTAATTTATCGTACTCCACTTTCCACTAATTGACTTTTATGGTATTAATGTTTTCACTCATTTGTATCCGATGATATCCAATGTGACATAAATGGGTTGATATTAACTGATTTTTACTGTATAACAGTTTTCTGTATTTTTAAAAATTGTGAGGTTTGAACAAACTCCTGATACAAACAATCATTTTTATCAATATAACATGCAATCACTTCTTCGTTGTTGCTTTTGAATGAATGATTAAATCGCTAGCAATAATACTAATGTGATTCACGTGTGGTTACAAAAAGGAAATAATTCGAAAACTTAGAAAATTACCCAGACTATTTTATAATAATATCTCACGGTTGAAAAAACATTCGCAGTCGCATTTTAGTAAATTTTAATAAAAAAGCAGGAAAGTTTGTCTCCACTGCACGGTTATCAAGGTAACGACAGAATCTTAAACCCATCTCCACATGAAATGTATTTAACAACTGCATACAATTAATAAAATGTACGATATTTTTCTATGCTAGAATTGTTAAATATTTTTCAAATCAAAAATGAACTCAAAATTAATTGTTTCATTTTTATAATTCCATGAAACAGTTAAACATTTCTTTTTCTATCACTTTTTAAAGTAAATTTGAAATAATAAAAAATTTGTTTATTTATAGCATTATTTCTTTAATCTACATAAATGACGTGTTATAAATGATTAATATTAGAAACAAATAATTGTTTTATTCGATACCTTTAGCTTGCATAGAGCCTGTATAAAGCTGCCGTATTATTGGAATGTTTGAAACTTGAAGTTCAATGCAATTTAAGCCTTCGGCTAATTTACGACCACTTTTATTGTCACCGACTTGAATTATTTTCACCTCATTTAACGAGAGTTCGTTTCATTTCTTTTAGCACCTCTCCCCCTCATATTTGAAATTTTGAATCAAATTTTAATTGCTAAATTCTTATTTGCTTTATTTGTCATTTAACGTGCTGTTAAGAAAACAATCTTTACAGTTATGTGGGCAATAACAGTGACACGACTCTGGGTGTTGCAAAACGAAGGGCTTAAGAGGCATTTCAGTGTAACGGCGCTGCACAAACATTATTTTGTGGCGATGTACTCCTAAGACAAAGCACAAAAAGAATGAAAGACGCATGCTTTGTGTTTCAAGTGGATTAGTGTTGTTTGCAGCATGCGGGAAGTTAGATCTGTTTTTTGCTGTCCTTAATAGAGGGGTTATTTCAATGCATTTTGGACTTCATGGGCTCGAAAAAGTGTCATATTCTGGATTGCGGGTTGTTCTTAATAGAGGGGTTCATGATATACAGAAGTCTACGGGGTTTTAAAACGAACTGACAAAAGGAGTCCTCATTTGCGCTGTGTCCTTATCGGGGGTTTTACTGCAGTCTAAGTATATTGTATACTTTCACTGTCATATTGTCTAAAAATATAGTGCATAAAATACGATCATATTGAAGGTTAAGTATTACTCGTAATTGTTCTATCATATTGACGGTAAGCATATTCCACATTAAACTTTGATATTGATAGCGCATAATTCAGTATCATATTGAATGCAAGTGTAACGCATAATTTACTAGTGTATGTTGTCTTCATGCAAAACCTGAGAAAATTCTGCTCTTTGTAAAAGGATTCAGCAGAGCATGCATTTTTAGAAAAGGAAGCGACTGCTCACTAAATACATAAATTGACATCACTAAATTACATGACTCAACGTATCTCTCACAAACAGTATTTCTATTGGCAAATACTTTATTGGAAAGATCAGTGAGTTATATTAGTAATATTCTTGAAAAATTAATTTTAATAAAATATCAAATGGACATTAATTTGAATTTCTATGTGAATATTTGTGCTGAAGGTATGTGATCTATCTTACTCTGTGTTTTGAAAGGGCTCAAATAGCTGCTTGATGACCTCTGAGAAAAGTACTATAAAATAAACTGATAGTTTTGCCTGGGTTTGAATCTTATTTATACGTCCTTTTTCCGAGAGCTTACGACGTTTTCGATATTTATTAATGCATTTTTTATTTTAATTTATCTACACCATTGAATAACTTTATTTTATTTATATCTGTATTTTTACCAGTTACTGGTTACTAGTTACTATTAAACACTGTGTCTTACTCTCGTCTAGTTTCTCATCTAATGCGTTCCAATTGACTTTTAGACAATAACGTTTTAGTATCCAGTTTTAGCTTTTTATTGAAATTACTTTGATGTCTAGATACAAGTTCATTCACTGTATTTAACTTTCATTTAACAGACGTTTATAGTTGTAATTTTTCATTTGATTTTGTACGTTGATATTAAGTGCCTTGATGCGTTGAATTTACGTATTAATGTATAACACTTCTTGCAATAAATAAGCTTTAACAATAATTAAGCTAAAAATTATAAGAGTTTGCAAACAACCTTTTATATCAATAATATATGTATATAATTTTTAAAGGGTGTAATAACAATGGTTTATGCCCCTCAGTGAATAACTGAATTATCAAAGGATTACTGTGGTATTATTTTAGTATTACCCAGACTCATTGTATAACGATCGACGTCGTTATTGAAAAAATGGTCCTTAGAATTTGACTCAAAGACGCAGATATGTTTGTTGTCCGGTTGTAGAGGTAGTAAATCTCGATTAAATACGCGATTAAATTCCTTGGCAGCCACGCTAGATTCCCACATAGTCATACAAAATTGTTGAAAAGAACAAACACATCTAATTCTTGTGAATATGTGATAAAAATGCATTGGGAAACTCCCAACAACTACCTGTAATAGAGGGAGATGGGTGTTTTGGGATGAATTCGGAAACGATTAGAAGGTATGTGAACATCGGGTTACTGAATTTAATTATGGCAACATAGCCCTGTGCTTTAGACAGCCAAACACCATGAACATACCTACGTTTCTGCATTCAGACACTGCGATGTGTGGAACATAGCAACTTTCGTTATGAAAAACAAAAAGTATTACTTCACACAGCCTTTATAAGCGTCACGTCATTTCATGAGTGATGACGTTGTTGTCTAAGCTGTAATCGCAATAAGCTTGTGAGAATGCACCACTTGGCGTTCTTTCTAGGGTCTTTTCTACTGTATCTCGAGGTACTTGTTTTGTTGGCTTTAACAGAGTCATTTCTCAAATAAGAAATAAGCAAACGTTCTGCGTATGTCAGTCCTATGTGAGTGTGCGGCCAAAAAAGGAATACCGCGGGTACTGACTGCAATCCCTTCATCCTATAGCGCTGGAACTACGGTCTCATAAATTATACCAGCACCAATTAAGGTTGGTTTTCCGCAAAAAAGAGGGATGTATGGATGATGTAAGTGATATCCATCTACCCTTCCATCAGCAAGATTGCTATGTATGGCATGAACTTTTATCTGAGTTCAGTGTTAATAAAATTATACACTTGACCAGGAAGCAAGAGATGCCGCTTTCGTCAGATATATTGTGTCTCTAGCCTTCTTCAATTGCAATTGTGTCCCATTTTCATACCTGTAGCGAAATTCGGTCTGTTTACGTATCATTTATCAGTTGCTTTCAGCTGTTAGCACTGGTTTCAAAATTTATATAAAAATGGCATATTAATCTCCTCTACTTTCTGCGCTGTATTTAATGTGATGTAATGAAGTGATGTGAATAAATCAGCAGCCCATATGGATTGTTTTTACATAAAATCATTTTAGCATCAATGCTTTTGCGTTGTATTCCACTTGCTTGGATATCCCAATGCAATTTAATTTATCGTACTCCACTTTCCATTAATTTACTTATATCGTATTAATTTTTCACTCATTTGTATCCGATGATATCCATTGTGACATGTATGAGTTGAAATTAACTGATTTTTACTGGTTGACAGTTGTCTATATTTCTTAAAAATTGTGAGGTTTGAACAAAACTGATCACACAATCATTTTTTATCAATATAACATACAATCAATCCTCCAAAGACGCAACAACAATTTTGGTTGTTGCTTTTGAATGAATGATTAAATCGCTAGCAATAATAATAATGTGATTCACGTGCGGTTACAAAAAGGAAATAATTCGAATACTTGGAAAATTACCCAGACTCATTTGATAATTATATCGCACGGTTTAAAAAACCTTAGCATTCGCATTTTAATAAATTTTAATGAAAAAAAGCAGGAAAGTTTGTCTCCACTGCACGGTGATCAAGGTAACGACAGAATCTTAAACCTATCTCCACATGAAATGTATTTAACAACTGCATACAATTAATAAAATGTACGATATTTTTTCTATGCTAGAATCGTTAAATATTTTTCAAATCTAAAACGGATGAAGTCAGAATTAATTGTTTCATTTTTGGAATTACATGAAACAATTAAACATTTCTTTTTCTATTAATTTTTAAAGTAATTTGAACTAATTAAAAATGTTTTATTAATAGCATTATATCTTTAATCTACATAAACAACTTATTATAAATGTTAAATATTAGAAACAAATAATTGTTTCATTCTTCACGTTAAGCTTGCATTGAATCCTGTATAAGGCTGCAAAATAAATGTGTTGATTGTATTTATTTACACAAAATACATACATGTACAAGGCGGTATAAATTAAATTGAACTAAAGAAACCCCTTTCCTTTTTGGAATGTTTGAAACTTGAGGTTTACTGTAATTTAAGTCTTCGGTGAATTTACGAACACTTTTATTGTCCCCGGCTTGAATTATTTTCACCTTCTCATTTAACGAGAGTTCGTTTCATTTCTTTTAGCACCTCTCCCCCTCATATTTGAAATTTTGAATCAAATTTTAATTGCTAAATTCTTATTTGCTTTAATTTAACGAACTGTTAAAAAACAATCTCCATATTTATGTGGGTAATAACAGTGACACGACTCCTGTTGATGTAAGACAAAAGGCTTTAGAGGCATTTCCGTGTAACGGCGCTGCACAAACATTATTTTGACGCGATGTACTCCGAAGACAAAGCACGCAAAGAGTTAAAGACGCATGTTTTGAGTTTCAAGCGGAGTAGTGTTGTTTGTAGTATGCAGGGAAGTTAGACCTGTTTTTTTGCTGTACTCAATACTGGGATTAATTTCAATGCATTCCGGACTTTACGGGCTCTAAAAAGTGTCCTTAATTCTGGATAGCGGGTTGTTAGTAGAGGGGTTCAGAATATATAGAAGTCTACGGGGTTTTGAAACTGACTGATAAAAGGTGTCCTCATTTGCTAGGTACCCTTATCGGGGATTTTACTGTAGTGTAAGTATATTGTATTCTATATGCTGTAAGTATATTACAATGAGAATAAAGGTAACTGTAAAAAATTTTGTTAAAAGAATACTGATTAAGCTTTTAATTCATATTGACTGTAAGTATAACGCATAATTCACTATCGCATTGTCCAAAACTATAGCGCATAGAATACGATCATATTGAAGGTTAAGTATTACTCGCAATTGTTGTATCATATTGACGGTAAGCATATTCCTCATTAAACTCTAATATTCATCATCATATACAGTTCTTATATAGCGCGTGGTCACACTGAAGTATCCCAGTGCTGTACATCGAAATGTTCGCCATGCGATTTTTTTGAAAAGGTGTGTCTTTAGAGATTTCTTGAATCTTTGAAAGTTTTCTGTACATCTTATTTCTAATGGCAGAGAGTTCCATACTGTTGGAGCAGAAACTGTAAAAGCACGGTATCCACATCTTTTTAAATTATACTAAGGTTGTCTCAATAGGAAAAGGTTCTCAGAGCGGAGTGTGCGGGAAGGTGTATACGGTGTTATAAGGTTACACAGGTATGACGGTGCCATTCCATGCAGAGCTTCGAAAGTTAAAGTTGCAATCCTGAATTCACAGCGTTCTTTTATTCGAAGCCAATGTAGGGAGACTACGGCCGGGGTAATATGTTTATGAGGATGGGTATAGGTAATAATCCTAGCGGCTGAGTTCATAACCCTTTGAAGTTTGTTCAGTTCTTTTGTATTTATACCAGAATATAACGCATTGCAATAGTCCAGTTTTGATATAACCAATGAGTGCACCAAAGACTTTGTCGCGTCCTCAGTTAAATACTTTCTTACACGGAAAATAATGCGTAGGCTGTTGTAGCATGATCGACAGATATTGTCGATGTGTTCTGAAAGGCTCAGGGTTTGGTCCATGGTAACTCCTAAGTTTTTTGCTGATGATGACTTAGGTATAATCTCATTGTCCAATACCAAATTGTCGATTTGACAGAGGTCTACGTATTTCTGTGTGCCGAGAACCATAAATTCTGTTTTCGTTTCATTCAGTTTCAGTTTGTTTTGGAACATCCACGAGCTGACTGATGATATTGCGTTCGAAATATTTTCTAGTTTGGCTTTTTGGTCGTTTATTGACTTTGGATCAGCAGAGTATAGTAGCTGACTATCATCTGCGTAAAAACTGTAGAAGATATCAAAAGGACTGATTGCTCGTCCAACCGGTCGCGTGTATTGTTCGTATGCTTCTGGACCGTAGATAGATCCTTGGGGGGCACCACGTGTTAATTCAGTGATATCCGACAGTACATCATCTATTTTCACTCTCTGCTGCCGATTTTGAAAGTAGGATTCGAGCCAGTGTAGAGCCCGTTCATCGATACCAAAAGTTAGCTTCCATATTTTTATAAGTATGGAATAGTCGACCGTATCAAATGCGGCTGATAGGTCTAGTAGGCAAAGAAACACAACACTTCGCTTATCCAGAGCCATCAAAATCTCATCAAAAATACGTACGAGAGCGGTTTCCGTGCTGTGGCCTTTCTTATACGCAGATTGCATGGGCTCGCTCAGTGCATGGGTTGTAATGTGATCTCGAATCTGAAGTGAAGCTGCTTTTTCTATCAATTTTGACACATACGACAAGTTTGAGACAGGGCGATAGTTTTTAGGATTTTTTCCAAAGTAGGTTTTTTTTATTATTTGTGTCATTATTGCTTGTTTTAGGTTGTTCGGGAACGTGCTACGGAGCGATGTATTAAAAATTTTCGTGATAACTGGCGCCAATTCTAACGAACACTCTTTCACTAGCCATGTCGGTATGGGATCCAACCCGCATGATTTTGGGCGCGAAGCTGAGATGATAGAGTGTACTTTATCCGACGATAGTTCATCAAAGCTAGATAAAGTCTGTAGGGGTTCTACATTATCAAGTTCAAAACACTGGCTACTATCAGTAAAATTTTCTCTTATTTTTTCAATTTTGGATTTGAAAAAATTTCCAAATGTATTGGCGAGATCTAATTTGGACGTGTGATCCGGTAGACAACACGAGTCATTGCGACAGAGAAGCTTATTAAGGATTCTGTAGAGTTTACCCTGGTCATGTTGTTTTGTGACACTAAGTTGTGATAGTAATTCTTCTTTGCGTCCTTGATTAAGCCAAAGTAGCGTTTTTGGGTATTGCTTAATTCCACATGGTCTTTATGAAGCCTGCTCTTACGCCATTTTCGTTCGCTAGTGCTGCACTGTCGTTTTAGCGATCTCAGCTCGTTCCCCTACCAAGGATGGCGTGGTCGTGCTTTGATCTTGCGCTCAAGTAATGGGGCATGCTTAACTATCAGATTTGTGAGTGTAGCGTTGTATGTGTCTACTAGAGATTCAGTCGACATATCCTCAGAATTGCATAAAACTGATTCACGTATATCCTTTTTAAATTGCTCAATATCGATGTCTTTGAATTTACGATATTTGATAGATGTTGACTTGAATTCAGAAGATTCCTTATCCAAACCACAGGTGATTAGAAAAAGATCAGATACAAGATCATGCACAACTGGTTTTCCAATAATCAGAGGGTCATGTTCATGTGTAATTACCAAGTCCAGAATATGGCCTCCAGTGTGAGTGGAATCTGTGACGTGTTGTTTCAGGGAAAACATGGCTAGAGTTCGCAGAAACTTGACAGCGAAAGTATCCTGGCTATTATCCACATGTATGTTAAAGTCGCCTGTTATTATAATGCGATCTGAGGATAGCGTATGAGTCTCTAGGAGCGACGTGCATTCTTCTAGGAATTGCTGTTGAGGCAATGAAGGTGGTCTATTAATAGTTATTAGACGCAACATGCCAGTAGGCGAGTCAGTGCGTAAGATGTCATGTACAAAACTAGAAAAAGTTTCAAGTTCCAAACGTTTGGGTTTGATAGAGGTGTTACACACTACCGCGATACCGCCACCCCTACATATGGCGGTCTTTGTGCAGACATGAGTACCCATCGGGGTTTTTTTTCTTTTCACAAAAGTCGTCATCCTGGGAAAGCCACGTCTCCGTGATTACTAGGATATCTAGTTTATGGTGATCTACAATAGTGGAGATATTTCTTTACAGATAATTCTTTACAGTTATCTTTATTCTCATTGCAATATACTTACAGCATATAGAATACAATATACTTACACTACAGTAAAATCCCCGATAAGGGTACCTAGCAAATGAGGACACCCTTTATCAGTCAGTTTCAAAACCCCGTAGACTTCTATATATTCTGAACCCCTCTACTAACAACCCGCTTTCCAGAATTAAGGACACTTTTTAGGGCCCGTAAAGTCCGGAATGCATTGAAATTAATCCCAGTATTGAGTACAGCAAAAAAACAGGTCTAACTTCCCTGCATACTACAAACAACACTACTCCGCTTGAAACACAAAGCATGCGTCTTTGACTCTTTGCGTGCTTTGTCTTCGGAGTACATCACGTCAAAATAATGTTTGTGCAGCGCCGTTACACGGAAATGCCTCTTAAGCCTTTTGTCTTACAACACCAGGAGTCGTGTCACTGTTATTACCCACATAAATATGGAGATTGTTTTGTTAACAGTTCGTTAAATTAAAGCAAATAAGAGTTTAGCAATTAAAATTTGATTCAAAATTTCAAATATGAGGGGGAGAGGTGCTAAAAGAAATGAAACGAACTCTCGTTAAATGAGAAGGTGAAAATAATTCAAGCCGGGGACAATAAAAGTGTTCGTAAATTCACCGAAGACTTAAATTACAGTAAACCTCAAGTTTCAAACATTCCAAAAAGGAAAGGGGTCTCTTTAGTTCAATTTAAATTATACCGCCTTGTACATGTATGTATTTTGTGTAAATAAATACAATCAACACATTTATTTTGCAGCCTTATACAGGATTCAATGCAAGCTTAACGTGAAGAATAAAACAATTATTTGTTTCTAATATTTAACATTTATAATAAATTGTTATGTAGATTAAAGATATAATGCTATTAATAAAACATTTTTAATTAGTTCAAATTTACTTTAAAAATTAATAGAAAAAGAAATGTTTAATTGTTTCATGTAATTCCAAAATTGAACAATTAATTCTGACTTCATCCGTTTTAGATTTGAAAAATATTTAACGATTCTAGCATAGAAAAAATATCGTACATTTTATTAATTGTATGCAGTTGTTAAATACATTTCATGTAGAGATAGGTTTAAGATTCTGTCGTTACCTTGATCACCGTGCAGTGGAGACAAACTTTTCTGCTTTTTTAAATTAAAATTTATTAAAATGCGAATGCTAATGTTTTTTAAACCGTGCGATATAATTATAAAATGAGTCTGGGTAATTTTCCAAGTATTCGAATTATTTCCTTTTTGTAACCACATGTGAATCACATTATTATTATTGCTAGCGATTTAATCATTCATTCAAAAGCAACAACCAAAATTGTTGTTGCGTCTTTGGAGGATTGATTGTATGTTATATTGATAAAAATGATTGTGTGATCAGGAGTTTGTTCAAACCTCACAATTTTTAAGAAATATAGACATTTGTCAACCAGTAAAAATCAGTTAATTTCAACTCATACATGTCAATGGATATCCTCGGATACAAATGAGTGAAAACATAAAAGTCTATTAGTCTATTAGTCAAATTGACGTCAGATAATTTCAAAATCTGAACTATCCGTATAAGATAGACCTGTAAATACCTCCAACAAAATAACAAGCATGATAAATGCAGATAATTTAACAACAACCTAACATTCTCTCATCACACAGAACGTACAAAAATTAAAAGCAGAGTATGAATAAAAATTTAAAGGTAGTGGATAGCTTTAACAACGAACAGAAATTCTTTATAAGTTACTGATTACACGCTAAAGGCAGATATTTAATGTTCTTAATTTCAGTAATGCCATTTTGATATTTAATTTTAAAGTACTTGTAAACATAATGCATACTTTATTTCTTGTAGAGTTTTACTTGTCGGAAAACGAACTGCAAACTGGAACAACCTGAACCAGTTTAACTCCCACCAAAACGACAGGTTTGACGTCACTCAGGTTGAGGAAGTTATCACAATAATACACTCAATGATATAATTGTGAATTGATTTCAAGTCATCCTAATTTATATTTTAAATATAGCGCTATGCAAATTTGAAAAAATACAGTACCACAACATAGCATAACATCTTGCTTGTATAACTCTCTTTCACTTATCAAAAGACAAATGTTCGTAGCGCTTGACAGTTTAAATTTGATCGACATTCATAGGTTATGGTGAATAAGTTAAGTGAAAACGTTAACAAAACATAAGTGATTGTGTAAATAGAGTGTAATGGATATGTATGTATATGACGTCATCGATCTGAGGGAGCAATCATTGCAATGCATGAAGTCATTGATAAAGCGATATAAATTTTCACATTGCGAGTAAGTGTAAAGAATGTTGTTAAATCCATTATCATGTTGTCTGTAAGCATGTCGCATAATGCACTACGATAGTGACCTCAAATAAAGAGCATAATACACTAAATATCGAATTTATAAATAGCGCATAAAACACTGTCATATTGACTGTAAAAGTATACCCATATTACACTGTCATATTGTCTGTAAGTAGAGCGCAAATTTCGCTATCAAATTAGGAATAATTCAGGATAATAGGCAGTTCTTATACAATCTCTATTCTTTGCAAAAGAATTAAGCAGAACCTGCATTTCAGAAAAAGAAGACACTGGTGATTAAATACGAGGATTGAAAGGCTTGATTTCGTAACTCATTTTGTCTCTTGGACAATAGTATCTGTATTGGGAGACATGTTATTGGGAATTCATCTTATTAATACTTTAACAAGTCAATTTCAATAAAAGATTCAGTAGGCACCAATTTAAATTTGCAGTGCATGTGAATTATTTTACAGCCGATATTTCCAACACCTTTTGACAAGTCTGGCGTAACAAAAAGAGATTGAGAGAGATACTTATTGACCTTTCACACCAGTATTTTGCTAAAACAGATTTTTGGCGTGGTTTTGAGCTTAATTGATTTCCATTACTGAAACATGAATAACCTCACTTTAGTTACACAACAGACCCTCATTCAATTCGATGTGTTAATTTTGACTACTTTCTGCGCTTTATTCAAGTGAAGTATTGAAGTGATGTCAATAAATCAGCAGCCCCTGTCTTTAAATTAACTGTCTTTAAATAATATGATTTGAGTATCCATTCTTTTGCATTGTATGCAATGTACTTGGATTTCCAAATGCAATATGACACAGCTAATCAACTGTTAAATAATTAACTCTTTATCGTTTCATTTTTTTACTCAACTTCATCCGATAAATTTAATTAACATGAATACTGAGCGCTAAATGTATTCGTTAATATTTACTAATTTTTATTATACAACATTTGTACGTTTTGTACAAAGAATTATCAAACCAATATGCTACAATTGAAAGACAAATTATGAGAATTGTACCAGCTCCTGATACACAAAATCATTTTTATCAATATAATATACAAACAATCCTGTGAGGTGCAATCACTATCGCTGCTGATGCTTCTGAATCGATAATTAAATCAGTAACAATAATGGCAATGTAATTCACCTGTGATTACAAAAAGGGGACAATTCTGATGCTTAGAAGGTTGCCCACACTCAGTTTAAATAATCTTTCGCTGTTTCAAAAACATAGTAATTCGTAATTTAATTTAAAAAGCAAGAAAGTTTGTCTCCACTGCCGTGGTTCGAGCTGAGGTGATATATGTAGCAACACGTCTCGAGGCTAACACGTATTTCCCGCGCGACTCACCAGAGCAGCAGTGTTACTCACTGCACAGGACACTAGGTTTACCAATTCACACTAAATTCTGTCCTGTAAATGCTGTGCTACAAACGCATTAGGGGCACCGAGCACCCGACCATGGGGACTGGACACTTCTACAAATACCCGAAAACAAAGCAAATCAATAATATGATCTATTTCTAGTAGCAACTACATAAAAGTGCTTCAGTTGCCAAATACCTCGGAAATGCCCACAATTTCAGTTACTTCCCCTTCCTGTCTGTGTAGAGCCTTCTGTAGGTCTTAGGCGTAATTTCAATCATCTAATAAATTGCATAATTATGCTTCAATAGCTTGAAAAGTTCAGTTTTGGTGGTTATCATTTGAGAAGAATTTAGCCGATCGGTACAGCGGATGTCGAATTGTTCATCCACTCAGTAACAATGGGTGCAACATTTCTGTGAAACAGTTACTGCTAGGAGGAAAAGCTCAGTTTTGGTGGCTGTTATTTGAGCGGAATTTGGCCGATCGGTACAGCGGATGTAGAATTGTTCCGCACATTTCATCCACTCAGTACGAGTGGGTGCAAAATTTCTGTGAAACAGTTGCTGCTAGGAGAAAAAGCTTGAATGTAGTTCATAAAATATCCGAGGCAATTGCCCTAGATAAAACTACGCGAACTAGGAGAAAACTTTGTTTCGAACGGTCAATGTCTGTGGTGAAGTAGGCACGAAGTCGCCGTGAATTACCGACAAATGACCATTCACGAATGGATATATATGCACTAGTTGGATAATTCCTAATAACATTCTTTGCTCCAGACAATCCGCCTATCACACAGCATTATTTGCAGATTTTAAGTGTTCAGTTATCCGTGATCTGCAGCAAAAATAACCTATTTGATTGTTAATCATTCATTGCCAAGTTGAACCTTTGGATTTACGCCACTTTCATTCTTCTCTCGCGAAACATTGCGTACAGATTCTAACTGTTTTCAACGATGAGCTAACTTAATTCATCTAGCCGTTCCATGTGTGTAAATGTTAACGGTTCAATTATCCCTGCTACCAGCAGCAGAAATTAGCGCATTTAAGTCATCAAGCCGCACCATGTGTTCAAATACTCACTGTTCAGCTTTGCAAGCAGCAGAAATCAGTTCTGTACCTTATTTATGTCAATTTAAACTGGATTCTACTTGCTTAAATAGAATGCATTAAGTAAATAAATAAACTGAGATGGCTCTTTGCTTCAATGGTGTAATTACTGTCCACGGTCAACAGCTGCTAAATTAAAGGGTTTTATACCTTGATAAATATATTATTGTAACTTGTAAGAGGCCACACTGTTTCACACTCCAGTAGATCATCAAGCACCCGAAACGAACAAGAATTTATATTTCCTTCTTTGTCTTTGAATCAGTGAAGCAATAACCAACCAGACATTAGCTATCTTGTTTTTATGTGTGAAAGAAACATAACTTCAGGTTATTCCACTTTCCCTGACTTCGCAAGTTCAACCAAATCATTTTCGGATATACGCTCTTGCGTATATCAATATCCATCAAATGTATTTTAGTAATGTAAACTGAATAATATTAATACATTTTTCTTGAAAAAATGCCCTAGAATTTGCTAAATATTTTTCTTTCAAATCTAAACTGCTTGATGCCATACTTATCTGTTTCATTCCTTTAATTTCAATAAACAGTGAAACATTTGTTTTTCAAAAAAACTTTTCAATATAAAAGTTGAAAAAATTTTAAAAATGCTATATTTATAATATCATACCTCATAAATAACTTCTCATAAATATTGACCATTATAAACAAATTTATGTTTTATTCTATACCTTGATACTGTAATAAATTGTGTATGAAATCGCCCCAACTAAAATTATTGAACTAAATAAATGAGACAAAACAAACTGGAAGCGAAAAAAAGAGAGAGAGTACACTCCTAATTTTTTCTAAGCATTTCATTATTCTTGCCTTTTATCTGTCCCATTCAAAACCTTAATCATTGCCTTGAAAAATGAAAAATTAAAATTGGATTTAAAGTAATGAAATTTAAAAAAATAATGCTGCTAAAACATTTAACTAAATTAAATTAGATTTAAACATTAATGCGACTTAAGAGCCTGCCGCTGTAAGAAAACGACGTCATATGTTGTGGCATTGCAGAAATGCTTGAAACAAAAAACTTAATCTTGTTTAGGTAAAACAAAATATTATGTCATTATTTTATAGTAAATCGACGTGAACCCTGCTATTTAATTGGACTAGAGGCAGTGAATATTTATAAGGGTGTGGTGTTTGGCAGTGTATGATTTTCATAGACATACATTGTTTATTTCTCCTTTAAATGTTTTTCTCTCTTATTCTAGTTTTCAACTTCAAAATTATTGCACAAAAGGCACGATGACATTTTCGTGAGAAAGCTTCATTTGATCCTGTTCAAATTGTAAAATATTGTCGGTCTCCCCCTAGAATATATTAAGCTATAAGATAGTTTAAAAAGAAGCATCGAGGCGTCAGCCCATATTGAGTGCATGCAAGGAGAGAAACAATATTTGTTGTATTAAATATCTTGCATTCAACTGAATGAGAAACCGTCCAACAAAAATAAATAACGAAATAAAATAGCAATAATGACAAAGAAGAAAAATTGAGTTATTTATTAATTTTTACCTATAACCCAACCCCCTTTTCAAAACAAAACCTGGGTCAACGCCTTGAAAAATTGAAAAGTTAAATGCCACCTGACCCACCCCCCACTTCACATTCTGTGGGTAGGAAACATGACTTTCTGGGAGATATGTTTTAATAAGTGTAAATTTAAAAACATGTTTGTGGCCAAATGCAGTAGAAATGACAATAAACCAAGACAAATGAGGAAAACATAAAAGCAACGTGAAGACTTGATGTTGGGATTGATTTTTCTTATCATGTTGTGTTATATTATGTGTTATTAGATGACATAATGTAGAAAGCTGAAAATCTAACACAGCAATGCACAAAGTGGCGGCTGAGAAATGATAACCCCATTTTATTATAACTTAGCGGAGTTAAATAAAACATTATTTTCTAACTTTTAAAAATAATATGACACTTCACGGCCTGGAGGCAAACCGTGTTTGACTACCCTCTGGAACTGCAAGTGCATGAATCCGGGCGCTAACATTAAAGTGGAATTAAAATCTTTCTAATGGTACCTCTTGACAAAATTGAAACGCTGAAGGTATTAAACAGTTGTCTAGTTCCTCTCAAGTATGAATATGGGAGCCGGTCCACAGCAGATATACTGTGAAGTAAAACCTACCACGCATAGGAAAAAGCCAAAAAAATGAAAATGAGAACAAAAATCAAACCTAACATCTAATCTATATGTTGATCTTATGTCCGCTTCGTTCGTCCTTGATTTATTGCTGATTTTCTACATTTGACCATAAAACATGCTTTTTAAAATTTTTAATTTCCACACATGTTTTATTCATGTTTCTTTCCATTTGAAATACTGTACACAAAATAAGACTTCGAACAGGAAATGAAATATAAATGCATATTTCATTTCACGTGACAGGTCAGTGTTGTATTTATGTTACGTCATAATACAGCCAACCCAAGGCGTTTATAAAAACGACAAAATATGAAAAAGAAGAAAAAGAAATAGCAAAGAGGTCAATAAAGTCATCCTTAGTCGTTTAAAAAAAGATATCAAAAAAAAAGATGAAGAAGAAGAAGAAGAAGAAGAAGAAGAAGAAGAAGAAGAAGAAGAAGAAAAGGAAGAAGAAGAAGCAAGTTCAGCAAGCGTGGGATGACAAAGTTTGGTTGTTTCTTCAAAGGGGGTCATGACCCAAATATCTTGAAAACATCTTTAAATGCATCAGTGCCTGTCGTGTTTAGTCTTGACCTTTCTGTGACCCCTCCGCTCCACCTCCAACATGAAAAATTAATCCGCCTAAATATCGTGCAAGGAATGTTAGAAAAGTTGGAGAGGTCAATCCGTAAAGGGCAATCGGTCGCGTATTTTGACGTAAAACCACGCCGATATGTAATAATGAAATCAATCTACTTTATCCAGTAAATGGGATTTGACTATTTTCTATATGACTTTTTAAAATGTCCATTGCGCCCTGTATGAAAAATATTAGAAAACGACCGATGATTTTTCTATTACAGGTGCACCTTGCTGGTTTGAATCTCATTTTAGAGTTGCCTTTTTATTATCAGTCCATGACTCGTTTCAAGAGCAAAGCATCCAATCAGCTCGACCCCACCTGCAAACAAGCTGTTTTGTTCGTATTATGTGTTGTGCTTCTTCTATTTTCCAATCGTCATAAATGTGCACCTGAATTGGCTCCTAAATAGGAACTTCCTCAGTTTAAAGAAAGCATTGGATTTCCAAATGTGTCACTCCAGAGTTTCGAATGCCTTTAGGGTAGCAGTCCTACAAATAAGGCTTGTTCTTTTTTTGTGTGTAGTTTCTATTCACAAGCACGCGACATTGTTTTCGATGACAACATACATAAATGGCCAAGTATAAATTGACGCATATGTTTCAGAGCTCTGCATGGAGTAAAACGTTAAAATATGATCACAGCTAATAACTTTAAAGTTGACGCAGAATTCCGCTGAATGAAAGATTTTTAAGCTGCTTTGTCTTATAATAAATAGACAACGCCTTTAGGACAGCCAGCACACTTTGCAATAGATAAACTTTAATCAGAAGTGGCTCTTAGTTTTTCAACTTAAGTAGAGTTTTTAAAGATAACAAAAATACAGTTTTAAAATAAGATGGATGCTCACAATAAATTACGAACTGATTTATTTGTGATTCCAAAGCAATCGGCCCTGATAAATCCGTTGTATGAAGAAACAAATTTGCCGGAGCCATCAGATGTAGCAGACGTAAGGACCGAGCCATCAGATGTAGCAGACGTAAGCACTGAGCCATCAGATGTAGCAGACGTAAGGTCCGACCCAGTGAAGGTAAACTTTTTTGGGTACCTTGTAAACTAGATAACACTGTACACAAATAATTTTGCAGCCACATTACATTCCCCGTGAACTTATCTTTAGATGAATACGCCATTTCGCAGTTCTAAAATTTCCGATGCAGTCCATACGCTTTAGGTTAAAGTATATAGAAATTACAGAGACAAGCATCAAGAATATTTTTCTGTCTTTTGTTTGTCAATTAACCCAGCATGTTGTAGCCGAAAGGTCAAAGAGGACAAGGTGATTCCACAGTTTTCCTTAAAAAGAGAGTGGTTAAATCTTAAAAATTAAAAGTAACAACCAAACAGTCTATTATTTTTACGAATTTAGGAGACAGCAATCCTTGAATCCCCATCACCTTTACTCCACAGCGCGATTCTGAAGTGCTCATTTACTTATGGTAACCCGTGTAATTCTACTACTCCTTTACCGTAAAAGAAACAACCAATGGCAAAGTGTTCACCATCTAGCTTTCACGAAATTGATGTGTTTTTGTGTTATTCTAATGTTATTCAAGCACGTGGCTGGTTTACGATGTTATAAAATCAGACAAAGTTTCCAATTTCGTACATAACAACACCAAACGAACCAAACGAGTGGATAAATTCCCTAATCAAATAGCTATTCAAACAAATAACGAAAGTCTTGCAAAAAATTGAATTAACTGATAATTTTTGAGAAACACATTAACATTTATCTTTCAAGTTTTACTTATGTTTAACTTTTTATTTCACGGTACTACAAGAACACTTTTAAGAGTAAAACAGTTTCGCATTCGTAGTTGCCTTCATCAAAGAAAAAACGGAAACGCAGACGACGAAAAAACTCTCTCGCTGATAGTCAAAGCATCAACCATAGCGACGTTGGTGATGTTGTGGCCAACTCTATGCCCCCTTCAAGCCATTCCTACGAACCGCGAGGTGAGAAGTCTCGCTCGCTGGGTTGGTCCGAGGATAACATAGTGGCGAATTCCAGACCACCCACAAGCCATCCCTACAGACCAGGAAGTGTGCAATCTGCATCACAGGCTTGGTGCCAATCTCCTTTCGGATCCCAGCAATGGCAGCCTTTATCTAACAGCAATCGCCCGATGTCTGCTGGATCCATGGCTATATCAGTGGATGAATCCCGCCACCCGACTTCACAAGAAGAATTCGTTGAATCATATAAAGGTATTCCAATTGACTCTGGCATCATAACTTCAATTTAGATAATTATTTTATATTACTTTTTATAACAGTTTCTCACATAGCTAAACCTCTAGATTTCCTATACGTTGAAAACAAGGCTGAGTTCTAGCACATTTTTCTAGCATATTAGTATGTCACTGTCATATTCTGCGATACACGGAAAATATCAATTTACCTTCCCAATAAAGTCAAACTGGTTTTTATGTGATTCGGCAGAGGCTGTCGTAAACAACGATGGAACAGCGATAAAAACCAACGATGAAAACGTGACGAACAACACAAAGAAACGTAAAATCATAATTGCTATAGCAATATTTACTTTAGTTGCTGTTTCTTTGGCAACCGTTGTTGCTATAGTTGTTTCTGTCTGCATAACTGACTGCGAATCACGTGAGTACTTTAACGTCACAATTTCATGTAGATAATTAACTGAGCATAGAAAATGCATGTGTTACCTCTTTATGAGCAAATTCTGTAGGATCTACAGAATAGTTTTGACATTTTGATTCCAGCGTGTTGAGTCAAATGTTTAAAGGAATGGTAAACAATGGCTGAAAATTAAGAAAACTTTACTTTGCTAGAAGCATATTCACAAATAGGTTACATGCAGAACAGCATGTAAAATGGTTGGAAATCTTATATAAATGTTATTACATTTTACATGTTGCAAAAATATTAGATTTTTCATGTTATTTTCTTGTCATTTCTTAAACCCAACAAACTTGCAGCCGTAACACAGGTAGCATCAGAAATCCTGAAAGTGCAGACTGGCGCATTCTTTTCCATGTTGAAGTAATGCTGGGAATAATATGCAATCAAAATAGACTGGACGTTAAGTTTTACTGCACCCCAAAACCAACACAATGCTCTTCAAAACGAAGCACTTGTAATAAAATCTTTTTTAATTACTATTTCCTATTGAACAGATAGTACTAATTCTGAGATAATACTTAAAATACATTATTTAATCAATACAATGCAAATATTTTGATTCTCTTATTTTATATCTGTTTTGTAGCACCAGCAAAAACGCCAGAAATTACTACGGAAAGGATACACGGTAAAGTAATTAAATTAAATATACTTATAGAAATGTGGCATATATTGCTCATCCACATCTTTTTGTCATTATCCTGAAGCTAATAACTAAATTGCCACTCTTTTCCTAAGCCTTCAGTAAAATGCTCTGGTAAAACATGGATAAAATAAAAAATAAGCTAATATTGAAATATAATTATTTTGATTATCTTTGTATATATTTGTTTCATGGCATCAATGGAAATACCAGAGACCTCCACAGAAACGATATCATACGGTACAGTGCTTAAAATGTTATAGATGCAGTGCAGTGCTGTAGATAATGCTCACCTACAAGCATAATATTTGTAACTGGTATGCAAATGCTCACCAAAAAATAGATTTAGCATGTCTGTTTGCCTATATTATTTACAACGTAATGCACACATATGAATAGCGATTCATTTGTAAACTAGGATACATACTTATCAAATCAAGCGAATACTGAGAAGTAGATTCATGATTAACATAATTTGTCACCCACATTATGAATGGTCTCCATGGAGTGTGTGAGCCGCTGTAGTCTGAATATAATAATTTTAATATGGTATGTTTTGTTAACCCCGGCAGTGACTGGTCTGAACGGAGAGTGTGGGTGACGAGAGTCGCAATGTGGTGATTTAGAATAATAAGTTCTTTAACCCAGATGGTGACAGGAGTATGTAGTCGTTATTAGTCTGAACGTGAAGCTGTATGTGATATGTTTTCCTCCTAGTTGGTGATTAGTCTGTATGCAGTGTGTGGGGTGACTACAACCTGAATGTGATAATCTTAATCTGATACGCTTATCCACCCAGATAATGATTGATATCCACAGAGCGTATGGGGAGGTGATTCTGAATGTGCTAAACTTAATATGATAAGTTTTTCTCTCAGATGGTGATTGGTCTCCATGGAGTGTGTGGGGCGACTGTAGTCTTTCCTGTTCGGGTGGCTTCCGGCAGAGAACTCGTGTCTGTGAATCGACTGGATTGCTTTGTTTTGGAGTCAGTGAACAAGTACTGCGGTGTAACACTGGCCTCTGCCCTCTTCCTGGTAAGTGCGGTGGACTAGAAGCACTATTAATGAAGCAGAGTAAACATCCATTCATTTAAATCAGTCTTCTGTCACGTAGCCCGTACGTAGGTGACTTCTGCTTCTATGAACTGGACTTACTCTTTACCCATGAACCGTTCTTTTGCGTATTGGTTAGCCATGCGCTGTACTTTCCCTCAATCCCCCATCCTGCGAACGTCCTTCCACTACATATGCTAACCTTTCGCTAACCCCCCCCCCCCCCCCCATGAACGTTATCAGAACGCCTTATGTTCATTGTAATAAATGAACGCATTCCACCGTATGAGCTGCATTTTCGGGGAGCCCCATGCCACGAACCGTTCCCGAAGGCTTTCTACTGCCATGTGCTGCACTTATCCTTTCCTGCAGCTCCGTCCTGCAGCTATTGATGACCAGTTCAACAACACCTTCTCCTGTGTAATGGTCCATATTTCGTACCTCTTACTGTCCCAAGTATCCCTCTCTACTGCCATCTAATGTCATGAATGGCACCTTCTCTTTTCCTGCACGATGAGCCCTTCTGTAATATACTGTACATCTGCTTACATCTGTCCCGAGACACACTCTGAGCATTGGGTCATTTTAATGTTAATTCAAGATTTCAAAAAAATGAAATCATTTAACTTAATGTATTCGTAAAAGGGTTTTAATTCGACCACACGTGCCACATGCACTTCTAATATTTCTGTTTACCAGACAGAATAAATTTTACGTTTTTGTAAGCAAATATTAATTTTCCTGCTTTGCTATATCAATGTAAGTTAAGATTGTGTATATATGTGTTACTATATACATGCAAATATTGTTTGCTAGAGTTTTCTTTATCCCAGAGCTAAGTCATTTTGGCATTATAGAAAAGCATATATTTTCTGCACCGTCTAGGGTGCAATCGGTTTTTTCCCGATTTGAAAATAATCATGTACATTTACATCATGATAAATCAAACGAATATTGTTCCTTGCTTACATAAAGTATCAACTTTGCTTGTTTTCTACTTTGCATGGGTCTTTTTTATTCAACTAAACACACAGTCTACGTCAAGTAATTGCACTCAAATAGCGCCCGTCCACTTTCTTAAATAAAGTGGAATTATACCTTACTAAAGTGCCAAAACGCGTTGCTTTGTTTAGATCTTGCCAGTATTTGGACAACATGGGGAGCCTGGTCACAGTGCACTCATTCATGTGGCAGCGGGACACAGCTGAGAGAGCGCGTTTGTAGAGGCGTCACTGACGACAGCATTGTTATGGATGACTGCGTTGGTGACGTTATTCAAGAGCGACAATGCAACGACTTCGCTCGTCCAGGTACTTCAATATCCACAGAAAATTTAAGAAACTGCATTTTGTTATCAATTGTAATCACATTTTCCACATCTGTCATCTGGATAATCAGCAAAATGTCTTACTGGTATACACCTGTTTGTACACATGTGCGAACTTGGTAAAACTGGCATCAGGAAGCATTTATTATATATTTCTGATCAACGGCATTCATTTTCGATCACCTGCGCAAGAAGGGCTCATTAATTGAATTTCGTTATATTTTCCTTTAAAAGCACAAAGCCAATTTTCCCAGGTGATTTGGATTGCCTGAAGAGATATTTAACATGGAACACTTAAATTCATGCTTTGATAGGTTGATATCAACGAGATATTTGAGAAAGCGAATGTGTCTAACGAAGAATGTGTTTAGTCGTATGTTGTAGTGCGGTGGTTAGATTTTAACTTAAGAAGTCTACATAGCTCTGTGTTTAGAGTGAAATATTCTTTAGATTGCAGCTATAATTGTTCTGAGGGTGTCTTAGATAGTACTTGCGCGTACTGACAATGTAGCGAAGAAATCAATGGGCAAGTTCTTTCCAACGCGTACCTACCGCTGAGTAACGCAACCACATCACCTATAATGGCCCCATACATAACAGTAGCGACATCAGGAACAGGAGGATACTTTACTGCTGAAGGCGTTTGTCTTGGAGCTATGTATGAGTTCAGAAAAAGTGGATACATTAACAAATTCATCAGTTTTGCTGAACTGTCATCAAACATTACAATGGAAAGAGTAGGTGAGCAACACACAATTTATCGTTAATAAAATCAAACTTTGATGCGAGTCCATCTAGATTTCACTAATTTTATCAATAATGGCGTCTTTGATGAGAGTAGGAGTTTATGATGCCGTAACCGACGAAATAAAACGAAATAATTAACTACAAGAATATATTTTTGGTGTTATCTTTGCGCTTTTTAATCACATGCCAGACAAATACATATTTAAATAATTTCAATTTTTCAGAACTCTATTTATAAAAAAATTATGTTTAGTACTTCTTTTTGTTATAGAAACAGTGTAGTCCGTTTTTCTCACACATTAATAATATATTCAGGTTTTTATTTTTTAAGTTTTGCTTTCATTCAAAATCAATGTTTGAAAAATTGAAGTCAGGCTACAGATAGCGAGAAATCCAACTAACGTCATGGGACTAGCTGACCAGAGAGTCAGCTTGTGTTGTGAATCGTCTGGAAACCCACCCCCTGATTACTACGAATGGTAATGATTCAATGACATATAAAAGATAAAATAAACTAGAAGATATAATTTTGTTTGGAACATATGTTATTCTTTATTAACATTACTATAACAGAAAAGAGCAGGTAATTACTCTTAATTCATTAGTTAATTATTGAAAAGATATCTATTTTAGGATGAAGGACGACATTTTGATTGAATCAGAACGATCAACTGGCAGCAGTACATTGACAATAGACAGCGCCTCACTGTCTGACACAGGATATTACACTTGCCGGGCAAGCAACGATTACAGTGCCATCTTTTCATCCGTAGCCACTGTACTCATAAAAGGTACTCGTCGGATGTAACAATGCATGGAACTGTCATTTTTTGTTGCGTTGTAATTAACAACAACGTTTCTCTTTTTTAAATACGCTAGTATGTGTTAATGCCTTTACACAAAGCATACCAAAATGTAAACACATACGCTAACATCAACATAAGGCATAACACAACATTAATTTGCTGTAATAAACTTGATAAAATTCTTTTGTCCTTATCAATGGCGATTTATTATATTTCTTGCCTGTTTACAGAAACCGCCGACGAGTTTTGTTCCTCTCATCCACAGTCAAATGTTGTATCACTTCCGGAAGGTTGCTTGTTTAGAAACTCGACTGTCATTGACAAAGGTTCTTGCGACAGTAATCCTTGCTACGGTGGTCAAAACATAGATTGTGCAGCTTCGTCGAGTCATTGTTGTGGTCCAACAGGGTTATCAAGGGTACTTGTGGAATGCGAAGAGTACTCGCTTCCGATGTACTTGGTGACGTCATGTGGTTGTACTGCCTGTCGACAAACGCAACTGACCATTTATGGATTTGCAGGTTCTCGCGATGGAGTTCCTCTCCAGCACGGTGACATCTACTGGAATGGAAGTCTCATCACAAATACAAGTTTTGACGGTACCTTCTCCTTCACTGTAAATCGAGGAGTGTCACGAGCGTCGATTTTATTCGTAGATGCTATAAATGCTACGTTTATGGATAGTACTTACGTATTCGCTACACCAACAGAAGACGTAGAATCCCATTACGTCAGAGTATATATGTTGAGACGAGGACAAACAAGCCAGCTAAATGCTTCTGCAGAAAATACTCTTGTGGTTAACTCAGCATCAATCGACATTCCGCCCGATTCCTTTTATACAACAGAAGGCCTGCCTTACGTGGTATGTAATCAATCATAACAATCAATCATTAAACCACAGTTCAAAGAGCCCATTCTTGGTCTTTAATTCTATCGTCACTCATTCAATATAAAACAAAAAATAAAAAATTGATTTTTCTTGAAGACATTGAAATTGTGAATAACTTAACCGTTTATGTGGCTTAGAAATTTGAAAATGTGACATTACTCAAAAAGGGTTTATCTCTGCAATCCCGCTCTTAATTAAAAGCAAAGTGGCTTTGTGTTCTATCTAATTGACTTTCAAACATTTGCTACGCAGGAAGTTTATATTCTTTCTTTTCCTGCGCGATAGGAGACGAAATCATTCTTCATTTGAGAATTGACTATAAATAGTTATTCGGTTGACTATAATCCAGTATGCTTCAATCTTCTCTCGTCCTGCAGAAGATGAATTTGAAAACGTCTTTTCATACTTTTATACCATTTTAATGTTTGTTTTCATATTTCTACCAGGGTGAGGTGACAGCGTCAGTAACGACCATCGACCCATCAAATATAGAAGAACTGGCGTCGGCCCCGGGAGATTTCAGTATGATTGACGAAGAAGGAGAAAACCAACCTTTAGTTTCCTATGGTATATCTTAATACTTACTTTGACACACACCATACAAATCTCCGCTTGATACATTCACACAAACTTCACAGGTATAAGTCAAGTGATGAAACTAATGACGCAATTGCATGTGTCTCTGTTAAAACAGGGGTTGCTCATAGGGCTGGTGGGTTATGCTTTGGGCTCTGGTAATTGTGGAAGATCAATGACTCACCCCTATGCGCTTCTTTCGGAGTCCTATGCTCTACCTAATTCAATACAAAACATCCAGCCTCAAGATCTTTCCCTCTAATATATATGCCAGCTTCTAATGTGCGACACATAGAATATATAATTAATAATAGTTACAAAATACAAATTTATGCCAATAAATAGTCGAACTACCGGTAAGTGTTTGCTTTCACAGGCAAAAAGTATTGATGACCATTGAAAGCACGTATCTCATAAACTGTAGATTATTATTTTAAGGCTGTGGTTATAAAACAAAATAAACTATATCTTAATATATGTAATATATCAGAAAAATTACATGCAGCTTTTAGTATTTATCTGTTTACATTTAACTTTGTCTCTTTCTACCCAGGGATGTTTGCTATGCTATTTGAAGATAATAATGGAAACAGATTATCGGTACCAGGTGAAATTACCATTACCATTTCCTCAGAAAGCCTTGGAAATATAACAGATGAATCGGATATTAAAATGTGGACACTTAATCCAGATACGGGTCTGTGGGTCTTTGAGAGTGATCTTATTCCTAATAACGACTCTAGCGCACGGAAAAAGAGACAAATCGGACCTAACGCTTCCGGCCTGGGCACGTTTAGTGTCACAGTTCGAGGTATCTCCATTGACACCAGGTGGTACAATTTTGATGCAATTTCCTCCCAAACATGTGTAGTGAAAGTTCGGCTGTTTTATAATGACAATTTTAACCAGCTGGAACAGCTACCAAAGGGAAAGGTCTTTGTTGTTTTGCAAGACTCAAGTGGCTTCAACTCCTTATCTACAAATCGTGTTTCATCAGATAGGGGAAACTCAAACGGTTACTGTATGGTTTTGCCTTGTGCAAGCAGTAGAAGTAGACAAGTTGAACGCTTTAGAGGTTATATTTTCGCTGATTATAACGACGAACCTCTTGTACCAGCCCAAACGAGCGGCCATCTTGGTCTCGAAAACAGTGACTTTGATTTGGAATCAGAACTTAATTATGAAATTGATGACAACAAAATCAATGTTGATTTTAATGAACGTTTAGTTCATGATGAAAGACAAGGTGCATTCTATGACTGGGAACGAAAATGGCGCTATTCATCTACATGCTCAAACGCCGAATTTGATCAAAATCACTTCCGGTTCTCCAGAAATGTCGACACTTTAATCGAAACAAATACATACGATGTCATCCCAAGCGACCCGTATGAATCTAATCAGTTGAACCTTTTGCTATGGAATGATCTATACAGCTATTTTCCAAACCTATCACCAAATAATCCACGCCCTTGGACTTTTCAAACATGTTTTATAAAGATCTTGGCACCAGCTCATACCAGAATACAAGTTACATCGTATGTTGGTGACGAAAGTCATCCCTTCTACAATGACGTGTATGGGGTTCGGGAGGACTTAGCGGTCTCTGGAGCGGTATGCCTAGAAGTCCGTCGACCTGGAAACCCGCGTGAATCAATCACTGATAACGGACTTGCAGAGGAAAGAACACGAATTAGTATACGGACCTTGGAAAGAATTTATTATGTCAAGGAAATATCCTTTCATCTTACAGATATATATGAAGAAGATATTCTTTCCACTCTAGACAGTGTTAACTTTGAAGTGAGTAATCCTTCATTTTACTCTGAGTGTTCGTAATAAAATGAGCGATAATTCCTTGTTTTGAATGTAAACCAGCAGGTTAAAAATATAAAGAAGTGTTGCGGAATTATCGCAAAAACGATTTTTCTTAAAAATTATAAGAATTAAAAGTTGAAAGTATTATTTAAAGCTTCAAAACACGTTTTAAAATTATGTATTCTTTATTCATGATGAAACAACATTGGTTGGTTATTAAAACACTGTACGGGAATTTGGGATTTGGCGAAATCTCCCAATCATTCTCCAGTTTTTACGGATTTCATTTACAATAAGAACACATCATGTTTGTGCCTAATATTCTTGACACTGATGGTGTTATTTGGCTTTTGAAAAAAATCAGTTTAGCTGCAATTACTTACCTTTTATATATTTTGAGAAACCCTAGTATTTTAAGAGCTTTTTATTCTTATTTTGTGATTTTACAACATGACTAGTGCTGCGGTAAAAGATTTTTTAACTCAAAATTTGAAATTATTTGTAGGTTTACAATGAACACAAATATTTTACCACATCGTTGATTTGGAGCAAATCGGGTTTTTTTCCAGATTAATCTAGTTGAAAACAGAGCGTATGGATTCAGTACGGTATTTATTGTGCGCAAGGCGTAAAGCGTAAAGCAACAGGCCTTGTACATGTGCAGAAATGGCAATGGAAGTGCTGCTCCAAACATGTACACAACTCTGGATTCCTGGGCTGTACGATTTGGTACAGGTTCGTGTAAGAATAGTGTTTCATTTCTCCTTGAGCTCTTTCGTAATCATATTCTTCCAAATAAAATTCATATTTTCATCAAAGTGGCGATTTAAGCGAAATAAAATAAATATTAAGGTCATTTGCTTTGAATCATGGGTTTGAACATAAAAAGAGAAAAAGGAAATTTTCCGACACCAGCTTTTAAGCTTGTCTATACTTATTTATCTGTTTTTGCAGAAAGCGGATTACTCAATTTGGTGTTTGTAATTGACAACCATTTGCATGCTGCCACAACAAGTGACAAAAACGACGTACTACAGTATGTAGAGACAGTTACCGACTCTTTACAGCTCGGCGTGGATAGTGTTCTGGTTTCCATTGTTGGCCTTGGTTATAATCACTTTGGAAATTTACGGTATTCTGTTTCCCAGGAAAACTTACTTGATCTAGTAGATCGCTGGATGTCATATTATTATAGCCACTGGGATTGGCCGCGGTACGTTAATTACGTTTTGAACTACTACTTCTACGACTACTACTACTACTACTTCGATGACTATAACCAGTCAGACTGGGAAGCACGCAGAGACGCACCAGTCGTGGTGGTTGTATTGAGTGACGGTTATGACAGTGTTAATGCTGGATCCTGCGTCAGCACCGTCGCACAACGAGCTAGGTAACGAAACTTAAATCTGTATAAACTTAAATATGGTAAGGCTTGTACATGATTCGGCGGTAAAACATGGCTGCATAGGTGTATATTGAATAAACATGTCTGAACAATCTGTGAAAGATACCTGTATAAATACCTGCAACAACATAACAAGCGTGACAAATCCAGATAATTTTACACTGTAACACTCTCTGATCATACAGAACATAAAATAAATAAAAGCAGAGTATGAATAAAAATTAAAGGGTAGCTTTTACTAAGACCAAAAATTCTTTTTAAACCTATGATTAATGACATTATAGGATCAGGCAACTCATGTTCGTAATTTCGACAATTAGTGTTGATATTTTAATAGAATCTTTCTTGCCATATTTATTTCAAAGTGCTTGTCAACATCATGAATGTTTTATTTCTTGTAGGGTTCTACTTGTCGGAACACGAACTGCAAACTGGATGAATCTGAACCAGTTTAACTCCAATCCGAATGACAGATTTGACGTCACTCAGGCTGACGAAGTTATCGCAATAATACACTCAATTATATAACTAATTTCAAGTTATCCTAACTGATATTATCCAAATAGCGCTATGAAAATTAAAACAAATACATTAACGTAGCTTTTATATTAAATAAAATGAAATGTTTCCATACTAGAAGTGATTGCGTAAATAAAGTGTAATGAGAACGTATGTATATGACGTCACCGAGGCAAGGAAGCAATCGCCGTAAGTCATTGATGTTGTCATTGCAACATAAATTTTCACAATGAGAATAAATGTAAAGAAGTTTATCAATTCAATATTGTAAGCATAACGGCTAATCCACTATCATGTTGACTGTAAGCTGTAAGCATATCACATCATGCACTACGACATTGACCGTAAATATGGTGCATAATACACTAAAATATTAATTTGACTAATGGCGTATTATTTACTATGATATTGACTTTAAAATTATAACCCATATTACACTGTGATATTGTGTGTAAGCAGAGGGTATATTTCGCTGTCAGATTGGCTGTACCAGATATAATTCAAGATAATATGCAGTTCCCGTGCAAACCCGTGAAAATTCTATGGTCTGTAAGAAGAATTCAGCAGAACCTGCATTTCAGAAAAGAAAGAAACTAGCATTCAATACGTGAATTAAATAAGTTGGTTCTGTCACTCAGTTTATCTCTTCCAGAATAGTCTCTGTATTGGGAGACACTTTCTTTGGAAGATAAACGAGCCGCCTTAGTAACACTCTACTACATTTAATTTTAATCAAACATCAAATACCATTTTGAATTTGCATGCAATGTTTGCAATGCCATTTTACAAGTCCTTGGTTACACAAAGAGGTTGAAACAGATACGTATTGACCTCTGAAACAACTATTATTCAAAAACTGACTTTCTGCGTTGTTTTGAGTTTTGTTTTATATGTCATTATTTTAGAGCATAATTCACACTTGCAAACTTCGTTTCCAAATAGGTATGGGTTTGTAGTTGTTCTCGACTCGAGGCTTCTGCCCTTTTTTCTTCTCTTTTTTCCGTTTCGATGGTTTTCAGAAAACTCCTCCTACACTCTTTTTGACAGAGGGAGATGAAATTTGGCACACATGTAGGGATGACTAGGTCTCGGTGAATCCGCAAAAAAACTCCTCCTAATGTTTGAGTCAGCGGAGCTGTATATTTGGTACACTTATAGACAATCATCAGGTCTCGGTGAAACCGCAAATAATTTTGACCTAGACTTCAGAGATCAAGGTCAAAGTAAGATCAAAATATTTTTTGAAACACCTCTTAATCACGAAATGTAGCCATAAAGAGCCTCAGATCCCACATTGAACATATAAAACGTACTCATTACGGGGTAAACTGCCATCGTAAATCTTGATCTCGAGGATCAAGGTCAAAGGTCGGGTGACCTCATGTGCCGTTAACAGTGGGTCCAATTATCTCGAAAACGGTACCTCTGTGACCTTGACATTCTGTGTCACAGTCAATGTAAAAAAACCGGAAGTTGACTATTATCTCGTAAACGGTTAGAGATAGGTCCATTTTGAGCTCATTTTCGTCCCTTCGGTCGTAAACAACGTTACAAAACAGGTACCTTTAATGCCCTTAACCTTCTGTGTCACGGTCAATGTAAAAAACCGCAAGTTGACTATTATCTCAAAAACGGTTAGAGATAGAGCGATCTTGAGCTCATTTCGATCCTTTGGGCGTAAACAACGTAACATAAGAGGTACCTCCGTGATCTTGATCTTTTGAGTGATGGTCAAGGTCATAAACCAGAAGTTGATTTTTATCTCGTAGCATTCAGAAATAGAGCTATTTTTGGCTCATTCGACCTCTTGGGCGTAAACAACATTACATAAGAGGTACCTTGGTGACCTAGAGCTTCTGTGTCAAGGTTAGAAACCGAAAGCTAACTATTATCTCGAAAACGGTTAGAAATAGAGCGATTTTGAACTAATTTTCGACACATTGGGCGTAAACAAAGCTACATAAGAGGTACCTCGGTGACCTTGAGCTTCTGTGTCACGGTGAAGGTCAAAAACCGGAAGTTGACTATTATCTCAAAAACTGGTTAGAGATTTTGAGCTCTTTTTCGACCGTTTGGACGTAAACAACGTTACATACGATACGACACGATACAATTAACTTCTTATATAGCGCATGTATCCAAAGATTTGCTCAAAGCGCTGTACATAACATAAATAATAGTAGTCAAGTAGTAGAGTTAAAATTCAAAAGTTCAGCTATAAAATTAAGTATAAATACTGCTTACAACAGACTAGATTTTACATATCACAGACATTTAGTTAAAAGCTTCGTGAAACAGATGTGTTTTTAATTTTAGTCTTGAACCGGTTTACACTAGAACAAGTCTTTAGGGTTTCAGGGAGATTGTTCAAAATAAATGGGGCGCATACACTGAAACTTATAGCCGGCGGTTTTTAGTCGCGAAAACGGAACCTTAAGTTGATTTAAGCTGTTTTACCTTAGTGTACGCTATATTGACTTTGCTTCGAGAAGGTCACGTCGGTAGGTAGCTCCTTTACAGTTTAATACTTTGCAAGTAATGAGCGCAATCTTGTACACAATTCTGTAGCAAACTGGAAGCCAGTGAAGATCATTTAGGGCTTGGGTAATCAAGTCATGCTTTTTTTAATCCTAAAATTAGTCTAGCGGCAGCGTTCTGGACGCGTTTGAGTTTTTTTGTAATTAATCAGTTTTCTGTAATAAGTCCTCTGATATTCCGAATACAAGACTGTTGCAATAGTCAAGGCGCGAGGTTATCAAAGCTTGCACTATGGTTTTTGAACTGTCTGTCGTTAGGTTTTTTCGAACAGACCTGATTTTTCTAATATTGCTACAGCAGATTTTAGTTAGATGATCGATGTGGTCAGTCATCTTAAGTTCTTGATCAAGTATAACGCCAAGATTCCGAACAGAGCTGCAGGCTGAGATGGTATCCTGACCAACGTTAATGGTGTTATAAATCATTTTTTCTAATTGTTTGCGCTTGCCAACAATTATGAATCTTGTTTTACTTTCGTTTAACTTTAGTTTATTTGTTGGCATCCACTCAGATATCCTAGTTACACACTTTTCCAATGATGATTTATCTTCGACTTGAGCTATTGTTGAACTTGGATTTGCGGCATTATACAGTTGCGTGTCGTCAGCAAAGAAGGGGTAGATGATAGAAAATAATAAAATAATATGTCCAGTTGGTTTTGTGTATCTACTGTAGATCCAGGGCCCTAATCCAGACCCTTATGGAGCGCCCGTTTCTAGGAAAACAGCTTGAGACACAAGTCCATTGACAGATACCTTTGGCTCACGATCACTTAAGTAACAGCTGAACCATTTGGGCGCTGTGTGTCACACTAAACTCCGAATTCAGCTCATCCACAAACATGCCATGGTTCAAGGTATCGAAAGCAGCGCTGAGATCCAGTATTATAAGCAAGGTTATCTTTTGCCTATCTATGTTACAGAGAACATCATTAGTGACTTTTAATAATGCTGTTTCATTATTATGACCTTTCCTGTACGCCGACTGATAAGTTTTGATTTAGGTCATTTTGGTCTTAATAAACGATGAGCTGATCGACAACAACGCGCTCTATAACTTTTGATTGGAATGGAAGCTTAGAGATTGGCAGAAAGTTTTTAAATTGAGTAACGTTTGGCGTCTTTGGAATTGGTGTGATTAAGGCTTCTTTAAAAGATTTTGGCATGTAACCAGTAGAAATAGACCCGTTTATCAAAGTTCATCCATGTGTTGTTTCAACAGGTATGTTGGAATCGGATCTAATTCACATGACTTTGTAGGTGCAGCTAACACGTACCTCTTGATTTTATCGGCTGTGGGTGTTTTAAAATTAGACAATTTCGAACTATCACGTTTGTTCTGTATTGTGGGTTGTACTAAGGACTCTTGGAATGTTGCGCTAATTTTAAGTCACAAATTCGTCCGCTAGGTTCCCAGATGTTACAGGATCGGGATACACTGTGTTTTCCGATTTGTTACAAATTTTACAACAACGCTACATAAGAGGTACCTCAGTGATCTTGACCTTCTGTGTCATGGTCAAGGTCAAAAACTAAAAGTTAATTTTTCTAGAAAACGGTTAGAGAAAGAGCGATGTTGAGTTCATTTTCGACCCTTTGTCGTGAAGAACGTTACATGAGAGGTAACTCGGTGACCTTGACCTTCTGAGTCGCGGTAAAAAACCGGAAGTTGACTATTATCTGGAAAATGAATACAGATGGAGGGAGTTTGGGTTAATTTTGAACCCGATGAACCAAAGCGACGATTAAGCAGGTGTTCTGTGTGAATTTGAGATTTTTGGTGATAATTTAATGCAAATATTTTCTTAAGTGGTTTCTGCAAGCGGGCCAATTCCGCTATGTAGCGGAATTCTGTCTACTTTATAAATGTATCATTTATTGTAACTGATGTCCGTCATTGAAACATGAATAACCTCACTTTAGTGCTGCTTGCAAGCAAAGTTTGCAAATGAGTACGCTTTGCTAATAATTCGGGCTGCTTAGTTTTTTTTTATGCTTGGCTGGTTACCAGGAAACTCTTTGGCGTAGAATGATCAAATTGTCCACACAGATGGAGAAAGACATGTAGTTAAATTAGCAATTTTTCTTACCTTAACCTTTAGGCTCCGTTTCAAATTGAGATCCAAGTATTTTTAAACATCAAAGTGGTTTCCAGAGAACTCCTCCTACAGATTTGAGCTAGGAAGACAACATTTTGCAGAGATATAGAGAGTAACGAGTTGTCGTGAAATGCGTAATGTTCTACATTGGTCTTCAAGGTTAATGTCAAACTGAGATCAAAATATGTTTAAACCCCTATGCATCACGAAATAAGGTTAGAAATGGCTCAGATCCTTGTTTCAAAACGTGTACGGTGTCAATATGCAGTAACCTCGAGGACTAAATCTTGACATTCAAGGTCAAGTCATATCATCTTTGTATCTCAAAATGCGTTAGAGAAAGATTTACCATTATCTACAAACGGTTAAAGAGTAATTATGAGCTTATGTTTGACTCTTTGGGCCTACCAGACGACAACAGGGCGTACTTCAATGATCTTGACCTCCTCGGTCATGAAAAAGGACAAAAACCAGAAATTGACCATGATCTCGAAAACTAGAGATACAGCGATTTTGAGCCAATTTTCTACCTGATATATAAGACATGCCTTGCTTATCTTGACCTCCTCCCTCATTGTCAAGGTCAAAACCCGGAAGTAGACCATTTTCTCTAAAATGGTTAGAGACAGAGCGATTTTGAGCTTATTTTCTACCTTTTAGGCCAAAAAGACATTATATAAGACGCACCTTGATGAGGTTGACCTCCTCGATCATAGTCAAGGTCAAAAACAGGAAGTTTAACATTATCTCGAAAACGATTAGAGCGATTTTGAGCTTATTTTTAAACCGTTGGGCCTAGAAGATTTATATCAGATGTTCCTCGGCTAATTTGACCTCCTCGATCATTTTCAATGAAAAAAACGGATGTTGACCATTAATGGTTAGAGATAAAACGATTTTGAGCTTATTTTCGATCCGAAAGTTGACCATTAAAAACCGAAAGTTGACCGTTATCTCGAAAACGGTTAACGGAATAAAGTTATTTTGATTATTTGTTCCTAAAAGAGGTTGCATTATATTTACTTCGATCACCTCATTCGAGATGAAATTCCGGAAGCTGATAATTATCTCAACACACTAAGATTTTCGTTGATAAGATATATTGTGTAACTGGCCTTCTGTTTTAAGTGGGTGCCAGTTCGCTACATATAGCTAAATTCGGTGTAGTTAACACATCATTTATCAGTTGCTTTCAGCTCTTAGCATTGATTTCAAATTTACATAAAAATAGCATGTTTATCTCCACTATTTTCTGCTTTGGATTTAATGCGCTATATTGAAGTTATGTGAATAAATAGCAGCCCTTGTGAATTGTCTTTCCATAGTACAATTTCAGCATCACTGTCTTTGTGTTGTATTCAACTTGCTTGGATTTTCCAATGCAGTTTAACTTATTGTACACCACTTTCAATTGAGTGAGTTTTTGTCGTATTAATTTTTTACTCATTTTTATCCGATGATATCCATTGAATGCAATGAGATCATACTAAAAAAGGTGCTTAAAACATTGCCCAGACTCATAGCATCTCAGGGTAAAGAAAACACAGTCATTTACATTTTAACACAAAAGCAGAAAAGTTTGTCTGCATTGCGTTGGTTGGTGCTGATTTCATGTAGGTAGCGACACTTCGAGTTTCAAACCTGTCTCCATATCAAATGTATTTTAATAACACTACACAATTCATAAAATTTCAGATTTTTTCTTGAAAAAATGCTCTAAATATTTTTTGCAATGTAAAATAGGTGACGTCGTACTTTTCTGTTTCATTTTTGTAATTCCATTAAACAGTTAAACATTTTTGTTAACCTTTCAAATTACATTTGAATTAATTACAAATCTGTTTATTAGCAACATTATGCCTTTGACTAAATAAATAACCTATTATAAATATTCAATATTAGAAAAAATATGCCTTATTCTATACCTTAAACCTGCATTGAATTGTGTGTAAAGCTTCAAAATAGATAAGACAAAATATACTAGAAGTGAAAAAAGATATATATAGTACACTGCTACTTCTTCTAAACAGGTAATTATTCTTCTCCGTTGTCTCTCCTATTGAAAGCCTGGATCACTGCCTTGAAAACTGAAAAAATTGAGATTTCAAATAACGAAATTATTGCACAAAACGCATACTCACACTTTCAATTTGACCCTGTACAAATTTTAAAACATTGTTTATGAATCCATGGAATATGTTAAGATGTTTGATAATTTGAAAGAAAGCATTGTCTGAGAAGGCCACTAACATTTTAGCGTATCATATAGGGAGAAGCACAATGTTTGTTTTGTTACCTATCTTAAGCATGCATTGAACTGAATGAGAAACCGCCTAACAAAAGTAAATATCTAAATAAATTAGGTATAATTACAAAGAATAAAAGTGAGTTGCAGTAAAGACGGGTTTTTCTAAAGCACCAACACCTAAACGTTTTGACCTATGACCCAATCCCCTTTTCCAGTCAAAACCAGTCAACGCCTTGAAAAATTATAAAGTTAAATACGACCTAACATCCCCTCCCCAACGTCATATTTTATGGGAAGGAAACAGGGCTTTTGGGAGATGTGTAGTAATGAGCACAGATTTTATGGTCAAATTTAGTAAAAAAAAATGATAATAAATCCAGATAAAAGAAGAAAATACATCATCGACATGAAGAGAGGATGTTAGGTTTGATTTTTGTTATCATTTTGATATTTCTTGTTTTATTCCTTTGTGTGGCAGGTTTTAACTTTGAGTCACGGTGTATCTATTAGCACTCATACTAATGCTCAAGACGAAAGTTCCACTTCTAATTTTTAATGGGCATTTATTCAATTGCTAGAGCATATAAAATATTGGAAAAAGGTAATATTGGAAAATTTTAGTGATACTTTTGATATCTATTGGCTTTTACATATAACGTAATATAGAAAGCTGAAAATTCAATTCAATGTACAAGATGGTGGCTAAGAAATGTTCACAGTTTGTAACCACCGCATCACTCACTAAATTTTACCCTCATTTCAGTTCAATTTATACATGAGAGAGTATTCTAAATGTTACAGAAAAACAAGCATAAAATTACCATGTAAGACATGTACTAAATTCTTCATCAGATGAATGAAACCAGCTTTTTTCACTGCCCTCCGCAACATGAACACACTCCAAATACACTGACGAAGAAGGAAAGAAATAGCAAGAGAGATCAATAAAGTCATCCCAAGTCGCTTATAAAAAGGAGAAGGAAGATATGAAAAACGAAGCAAAAAGAAGATGGATGCAGGTCAACCAAGCGTGGGGGTGACGAGTTGGTGTTACAATCGCGAAAAAAGCTGCATTTAGCAGACTTTTTCATCTGAAACCCCAACGTTTTCTCGTATGGTAGGGAGATAATGACTCCCCGAAAACAACTTTAAATGCGTCGTTGTCGTCTTTACTTTGCCTGGTAAATAGTTGGTTGTCATACTCTCGGTATCAGAATTGGAACTGGCCGGTGTACTTCAATCACGTTTTAAACTACTTCTACAATGACGACGACTACTACAACTCTACTACTACTACGACACTACCACGACAATTATGCCTATTACCTGTCTGTCTGGGAAGTGGGCAGCGACGCGCCGACTGTGGTACTTGTACAGAGTAACGATTATAACACTGTTTATAGCAAAGCCTCGGTCAACACTGCCGAACCACGAGCCAGGTCATTTCTGGATTTATGGGGTGTAGCATATGTATATGTCTTGAACTATCTCACTCCGAATTGTACTTCTGCTGCAGCTGTATGCCGAGACTATGCCTGAAACATTTTCATAAATACCTGGCTCCGCATATCAGGTGTGATTAATTAAGTATTAGTTAGTAGTATATTTAAATAGAATCTTTCCTTGTAAAATTTTGTTAAACATTTTGTTTGGAAGCATCATCAACATTTTGTTTCTTGTAACGCTCTACTCGGCGGAAGACGAAATACAAATTGAAATAATCTGAACCAATTTAACTTCAGTGGTGATGACAGGCTGAGGAAGTAATGGCCATAATACACTCGATGACGTAACTATCATTAAGTAACGGTGGTTTGACGTCATCTGACCTGATATTTTGAGTACAGCGCTGTGAAAATAACCATTGCGTCATCATGTTTTATATTGTAAATAAATCGCAATGAAATGATCCATTTGATAGACAGATTTTTCGAAGTGATATGAGTATGTGCATATATGTATGACGTTACTAAGGCGAGTAGCAAACACAATAATACATGAAATCATTTTTAAAAGTACAATAATATAACACCATTAAGGGCAGTGACTGTCTGGCAGATTCTGACTATAATCCCTAATAGAAGGATTCGTAAAATGTGGTGGTCACCAAACTTGATTTTTACATACTACACGCACATGTTTGTTGCTTTTTATTTATTTACACGAAATACATACATGTACAAGGCGGTAGAATTTAAATTGAGCTAAAGGACCGCTTTCTTTTTGGAATGTTTGAACCCTGAGTTTTATTGTAATTAAAGGCTTGGGTGAAGTACCAAAACTTTTAATGTCACCAGTTTCGAATTATTTTCACCTCATTTAATGATAGTTCGTTTCGTTTTCTTTTCGCACCCCCCCCCCTCATATTTGAAATTTTGAATCAAATTTTAAATGCTAAATTCTTATTTGTGTTAATTTTCAAATAAACAAACTGTAAACAAAACTCTCAGCGCTTATGTGAGCAGTAACAGTGACACGACTTTGGGTGTTGTAAGACAAAAGACATAAGAGGCATTTCTGTATGTCCGGTATGACAGTTGTAATTAACGGCGCTGCACAAACATTGTTTCAACGCGATGTACTCCGAAGACACAGCAAACAGAGGTTAAGGACGCATGCTTTGTGTTTCAAGCAGATTACTATCATATGTAGTTGTCATGCAAAACCTTAGAAAATTTTGCTCTTTGTAAAAGAATTCAGGAGAACATGCATTTTAGAAAAGGGAGCCACTGCTCATTAAATACATGAATTGACATGGCTAAATTAAATGACTCAACGTACCTCTCACAAACAGTACTTATATTGGCAAACACTTTATTGAAAGAATATTGAGTTATCTTAATAACCTTCTAGATATATTAATTTCAATAAAATATTAAATGGACATTAATCTGAATTTCTATGTGAATCTTTCTGTTGAAGATTTTTTATCTATCTTTCTCTACGTTTTGAAAGTATTATCAAAGAAATGTTTTGCCTGGGTTTGAACCATTTATATTCCCTTATTTCTGAGAGTTTACAAGGTTTTCGTGATATTTATTAATGCATTATTTATTTCGATTTATCTCCATTGAATAACTCTTTATTTATATCTGTATTTCAAGCAATTACTGGTTTCTAGCCACTATTAAACCCGGTGTGTTATTCTCGTCTAGTTTCCCACCTAGTGCGTTCTAATTGCTTAGGATAATAACGTTTTGGCATCCGGTTTTAGCATTCTATTCGAATTACTTTGATATTCAGATACAAGTTCACACATTGTATTCAAGTTTCAATTAACAGACGTTTATCGGTATAATTTTTCATATGATTTTATACGTTGATATTCAGTGTCTTGATGCGTTGAATTTACGCATAAATGTGCAACAATTGTTGCAATAAGCACACTTTAACAATAAGTCAACTAAAATTATAAGAGCTTGCAAACAACCTTTTTATCAACATTATATGTATATAATTTTAAAGTGTGTAATAACAGTGGTATATGCCCTCAGTGAATAATTGAATTTAAAAAAGGACTATTTCAGTATGATATAAGCATTGCCCTGACTCGTTTTGTAATTATCAACAGTGTTATTTGAAAAAATGGTCCTTCGAATTTGACTCAGAGACGCAGATGTATTTGTCGTGCACTTATAGAGGTCTCAAATATCGATTAAATTCCTTTGCAGCTACGCTAAATTCCCACATGGTCACACTAAATGGTTGAAATGAACAAATATGTCAAATTCTTGACATGTATATAACACAAAAATGCACAGGGCGACTCCCAACAACTACCTGTAATATAGGGAGATGGGTGTTTCGGGATGGATTCGGGAACGATGAGAAGGCATGTGAACGGCCTGTGTAGCGTTCAATTAATTGACCTTCCTCAAGTTACCGAATCTAATGTAAGGCAAAATGTTCCTTTGCTTTAGATAGCCAAACAACACGAACACACCCACTTTTTGCTATCAGATACTGTGATGACCTCTGTGTGTTACGTAGCAACTTTCGTTATAAAAACAAAAACAAAAAGCATCACTTCATGTGTGATGCAACTGTTGTTTAAGCTTCTAATCGCACTAAACTTGTGAGAATGTACCTCTTGGCGTTCTTCCTCGGGTCGTTTCTACTGTTGCTAGACGTAGTTTTGGTGACACAGTAATTTCTCAAATAATAAATAAGCAAACGTTCCTGCGTGTGCCAACCCCATGTGAGTGTGCGGCCAAAAAAGCAATACCTCGGGTACAGACTGCAATCCCTAAATCCCTTTATCCTTTAGCGCTGAAACTTCGGTTTCATACCCGCACCGATTAAGTTTGGTTTTCCCGCAAAGAAGCAGAGATGTGTGGACCATGTAAGTGATATCCACCAACACTGTTCATCAGCAAGATTGCTATGTCTGCCATGAACTGTTACCCGAGTTCCGCTTAATAAAATTATACACTTGTACAGGAAGCAAGAGATGACGTTAATAATTTTAGACTGCCACTGCTCTTGATGGAAGGGCCTTTCACTTCAAACAAATGAATGAGATACTTCTGTAACTCGAATTTTAGCCGCTGTCACTCATATCATAGGTTTCTTCTTTTATGATATATTCATTCTTCTCTTTAGTTTTCCCCTACTTGTTCCTTTAGCAAATATACTCCACTGAAAGGGTCGTTAAGCACAAACAAATAGACTTGATCCTAGCTTATAATTATGTAGTACATTTTTTTTTAATTTGACTAGACAACAAAAATGGACAGAAATGCTTGAAATTACATTGGAAACAATTACTCATTGGCAATAGAAAAGCCGTTACAGACAAACATAGGATACCACCTATTAAATCACTAAGTTGGATTTCAATTGTTTTTCTAACCTAGAAACCCATAAAAACCTATCATTCATATCAAGAATTAATTGTTGAAAGCAAAAAATTATTTTTGATATCACCAATTAAATTTTGCAATCTGTAGTTACATTTTCAGATATCTCTAAATAAATATCAGACTTGACAAAAAATAATTTCAAAGTTATAATTTTGATCTCAAATGCATTTTGATATGTATAATGCCCAAAGTTCTTACAAAACTTTAATCTAAAAAATAAGATATAACAAATTAACTTTTAAAGATCAAATTTCATTTTTGATAGCAGTGGAAATAGTTGATAGCAAAATCTTAATTTTGATTGTTTTTGAGCTTAGCACTTCATTTGAAAAAAAATAGTTAGAATTATTTGCAAAGTTAACAAATACGATCACACAAATTCTCTGTTTCTTTATTTAAAGTTATTAAAGTTTTATGATTTAGTTGATTTTAGAGTGTCTACTGTAATGTATAAAGCTTATTTGGGTGACTTGTCCGAAAATATTCAATGTAAAGTAGCTATTAGAGACGCTAACTCGTAATACTCATTAAGAAGCATTGGGAAATTTAAGACCAAGTATGCAAGAACGCCTTTAAAAGGTCGGTGTGTATGTATTTATGGTATCGCTCTTTTTAATACTTTACCGGATGATGTCAAAAATGCAAAAAACTTTTGCACGTTCGAAAAATTGTACAAGAAAAATGTCTTTCTTCAGTATGAAAACAGTCTTTAATAGTGATTATTAAAGGTACCTGTATCAGTTCCAACTATGGAACGCTTAACTAGAATGGGTGAGGTTTGTTCTAAATGTGGTAGTTCCAGTGTTTTTTCGATGCTATCATGAGGTAAATGTGGGTTCAGTCTAATGGCGATTTCGTACTATAAGCATTTACTTACTGAAATCGCCTTTTCCTCTGTTCAGAAATTTCTATGTAATATTACGATTCATGTATATATATATATATATATATATATATATATATATATATATATATATATATATATATATATATATATATAGTAGGGGGAAAACGGGGGTTCTAAAACAGGAAGTGACGTCATAGTGACGTCACATGGTGTTTTAGAACCCCCACGGGGGTTCTAAAACAGTGACGTCATATTGACGTCATATTAACGTCATATTGACGTCATATGGTTATCATATGGTTATCATATGGTTACCATATGGTTATCATATGGGCGTCATAATGACGTCACGTGGTGTTTTAGAAGCCCCATGGGGTTTCTAAAACAGTGACGTCATTATGACGTGTTATGAACGTGTTATGGAGGTGATATATAGGTGATATAGAGGTGATATGGAGGTGATATGAACGTCATATGAACGTCATATGAACGTCATATGAACGTCATAATGACGTAATATGGAGAGTGGGCGGCCATTCAAACGGGCGGCCATTCAAACAACCATTCAAACGGGTGACCATTTTTTTAAGCATTTCTCACACTCTCATGCATACACATACATACTAACACCATGACACGATTAGCGCTTATTTCAGTATCAGTGGTGGGCTCTTAAAAGAGCCAGGAGATGTTAGTTTTTCTCCTGCTGCTACCGGTCCCGGTTTAAAAGAATGTCACAATGTCCTGCACTGGCCTACTGCAATGTGTGAGCTGTTGCCCGTTGAACAAAAAATGGTCCCCTCGCATGCCGCAGGTAAAGCACCTCACAGAGTAGCGGTCATTTAGCGCCAGCAGTTGAGTCCAGTGCGCCGCGCAGACCAGGCACATTTGATGGTTGCACTCAGACAGCACCCGGTCTGGGGAGATCATACACCCACATCCTGGGCAAATATCCAAGTCTTGCTGGAGGAAGAATCTCCCCCAGGCCGGGTACTCTTCTTCCAACCGCGAAGGTATTGACTCCCCTAGCATCATCGTTCTAAAGAACGCCTCATCATAGTGACCAGCCTCTATATCTCTGAGCCTCTTTCCAATCGTGACTTGACGGTTGTACAGGACGGGCACACACATGATGGATCCATGAACTGGGTCCGGCAGCAGCTGGAAGAAGTAGACTCTTTCTGGCGGTGCCTGTGGCTGTGTGACAGGCAGGTGAAGTTCTCTAACTTCAGCAATGGTGCGAGCATCATGTAACGCGAAGAAGCACTCCATGTTGACGGAAGCGAGTGTGAGCCCAAACTGAAATGAGCATGGGTTATATACCACCTGAAGTCAGGATCGGACCCCCCCCCTAGCCGACCTAAACTCAGGACCCCCCCCCTAGCCGAGCTAAACTCGGGACCCCCCCCCCCCTCCATGCAGTTGACCTAAAGTCAGGACCCCCCCCCCCTACATCAGCATATAATGCGAGGATGTTCGCTAGTAGTATATAAAGGTGGGTTACAGCTTCATTATCCAACACAAGCAGCAAGATGTCAACAAATCGTAAAATCACAGTGATGCGAAACGGCAAGGCAGTGACGCTAACGACTGAGTGTTATAAGTGTTGGGTATGGTTGGAGTACCCAGGTCAACCACACAACTGCCCGGTGCACCACAATGCACCACGACATTACTGCTGCAAAACTTGCGGTGGACTGCTGTGGTACAAGTTTACTGCGAGATTGCCAGGACCGCAGCCATGCACGGACTGCTGGTGGTGTGGAGCGACACTAAAAAACTTTGGCTACTATAACCGTCATCCGTTCAAGTGCTCGCGACGACCGTTCTCCATGGAACAGTTTTACAGATACCAGTGCGACTGTGGCAATCCGACTTGCTGGTGAAGCGTCAAATTACTAACATCTTTCGGCCCTTTTAAGGGCCATCCTCTGTTATGAAATGAAAACGCAAATTCTGTCTATGTATGAATGTGTATAAAAGGGGGATGTTTGAGATTGCATTTCAGCATTTTAGTTTCAGCAGTTGACGTAACAACAACTAGCTAAGATGGAACGTGAAGAGCATGGGAAAGGAGCAAAGAGACAAAAGATGGAAGAAGATGACATTTGGCCATACGGTCCAGTTCAGTGTGCGGAATGTAATGTAGAATTTCCATCTATGGATACTTTTGAAGCACATACATGCAAAGCTGAGATGAAAACTTTAGTGAAACATGAAGGGAAAGGAGCAAAGAGACAAAAGATGGAAGAAGATGACATTTGGCCATACGGTCCAGTTCAGTGTGCGGAATGTAATGTAGAATTTCCATCTATGGATACTTTTGAAGCACATACATGCAAAGCTGAGATGAAAACTTTAGTGAAACATGAAGGGAAAGGAGCAAAGAGACAAAAGATGGAAGAAGATGACATTTGGCCATACGGTCCAGTTCAGTGTGCGGAATGTAATGTAGAATTTCCATCTATGGATACTTTTGAAGCACATACATGCAAAGCTGAGATGAAAACTTTAGTGAAACATGAAGGGAAAGGAGCAAAGAGAGAAAAGATGGAAGAAGATGACATTTGGCCATACGGTCCAGTCCAGTGTGCGGAATGCAATGAAGAGTTTCCATCTATGGATACTTTTGAGGCACATGCATGTAAACCAGCTGAGATGGAAAATGTGTCTCAAGAACATGTTTCAAAGAAACAAAAGACAGGACAAGTAGGGAGAGGTAGAAGGGTTAGTCTTGGTGAAAACGCGCAGGAAAAACGGTTTGAGCCCGAGGATGGATCGGATTTACTGCTTGAAATGCGACAGCAAGAGAACCGTATCAAGGCACATTTGTTGGAGACCTTAAACCATGGAATGAAATGGTACATTGTCGTGCATGCACGTTTCAAGAAACTGACAGCAAATGCTGAAGGTGTTATGGTAGAACAAGTGGATAATGCATTTATCAGCAGTCCAACATATACAGCATACAATCCAGCAGATATTGAACAGGACTTGCCAGAAGCCTATAAAGAATTATTTACTAAGTTTGACGAACATGAGCGACAAGGCTCTGGCTGGGTATTGGATAACATACTATACATTGAAGTACATACAGCTACGTTGATGCCTCTAGAAGCGAGTAGTTTTATTCCACTGCCGAAGAAAGTGAAGAAAACAAAGGGTGTGATAAACATTAAGAATGATGATAACAAGTGTTTCTTATGGTCAGTATTGGCTTACCTTCACCCTCATGACGACAACCCAAATCGCGTGAATTACTACAAACCATTTGAGAAGGAATTAAAGGTAGAGGGTATGACATTTCCGACACCAATTACTGACATTCCAAAGTTTGAAAAGGAGAACGATGTAGCCATCAACGTGTTTGGATACGAACAAGATGTAGTTGTTCCAATACAACTTAGTCGAAACGTCAGTGTCAGAGAAATCAACTTACTTCTGATTAGCAATGACAAGACAAGGCATTACTGCCTCATCAAGAGTTTTAGCAGACTTATGGCTTATCGATCAAAGCATAAGTGTGCACATTTTTATTGCTTCAACTGTCTTCACGGGTTTATGCGACAAGAGCTTTTAGATAAGCATCGTGAAGTGTGTGACAAGAATGGAGCACAACGTTTATCATTTCCCAAGGAACCATTCATCAAGTTCAAGAATGTGGCTAAACAACAGCGAGCACCGTTTGTGATTTATGCTGACTTTGAATGTTTCACGCAAAAGCATGAAGAAGGAGACAAGTATCAACATCATCGTCCAAACAGCTTTGCCTATGTGGTTGTGAGCCAGTACAACACACGTGCACCAGTTGTGTATCGAGGAGACAATGCCGTAAAGGTCTTTTAGACCATATGGTGAATGAACGCGATCGTATTGTACGTGGTTTAGAGCAACCAAAGGAAATGGTGATGACTCGTGAAGACAAAGAGAATTTCAAGAACGCCACTGATTGCTACATTTGTCATGAACCTCTAGGAGCAGATCGTGTGAGAGATCATGACCACATCAATGGCAAATATCGTGGAGCAGCGCACAATGAATGCAACTTACAATTCCGACTTAGAAAAGATCAGCAAGGGGATCAAGATTCTTTTATCATTCCCGTATTTTTCCACAATTTGCGAGGCTATGACAGTCACCTTATCATGGAGGAAATTGGGAAATTCAAAGGTGAAACGATTACAGTCATTCCCAACACCATTGAGAAATATATTGCATTCACCCTGAGCAATCTGAAATTTACAGACAGCTTTCAGTTCATGAGTACCTCTCTACAGAAGTTGGTATCCAACCTTGCAGCAGAAGGGAAAGATAACTTCTACAACATGACCTCTCACATTCACGATAGTGATCAACAAGATTTGCTGCTGAGAAAGGGTGTGTACCCCTATGATTACGTGGACGAACCATCCAAGTGTGCTGAAACACAGCTACCATCAAAGGATAAGTTTTATAGTCAGCTTAGCGAAGAGGACATTAGCGATGAGGATTATGCACATGCACAGAAGGTGTGGGATACATTCAACTGTACTACATTTGGTGAATACCACGACCTGTACCTGAAATCAGATGTGTTATTACTAGCTGACGTGTTTGAAAACTTTCGTCAAGTATGCCTCAACACGTATGAATTGGATCCTGCTCATTACTATACAGCACCAGGACTGTCGTGGGATGCAATGTTGAAAGCGACAAAGGTGAAGTTGGAATTGATCAATGACATTGACATGTACCAAATGGTTGAGCAAGGCATACGTGGAGGAATATCTGTGATCACACACAAGTATGCGAAAGCGAATAATCCCTACGTAGCAGAATACAATTCTGAGATACCAAACAACTACCTGATGTACCTCGACGCAAACAACTTGTATGGCTGGGCCATGTCACAAAGCATGCCACAAAGAGGATTTATGTGGGTGAGCGAGTCAGAATCCCTCGACTTCATGGATGTGGATGAAGATGATGACATTGGATTCATTTTGGAAGTGGATTTAGAATATCCAAATTCAATCCATGATCGTCATAATTACTACCCAGTGGCTCCAGAACGGAAATGTGTCAAATTTGGAGAATTATCAGAGTACAGTCAGAAGCTACTGGAAGATCTAAACATGAAAGGCAAACCCAGTGAAAAGCTTATTCCTAACTTGTCTGACAAGAAGAAATATGTACTTCATTACAGGAATTTACAACAGTACGTCTCACTGGGGTTGAAAGTCACTAAAGTACATCGCGCCATCATGTTTGAACAGAGCAAATGGTTGGCAAAATACATTACCTTGAACACGGAAAAGAGAAAATTGGCCAAGAACCCATTTGAGAAAGACTTCTTCAAACTGATGAACAACTCGGTGTTTGGCAAAACCATGGAAAATGTGAGAAAGCGAATCAATGTTGAACTTGTTCACAAGGAAAAGCGGTTCAAGAAACTTGTAGCCAAACCTTCTTTCCACAAATTCAAAATTTTCAACGAAGATTTGACCGCGGTACATTTGCGCAAAGTGGATTTGCTTCTGGATAAACCCATTCAAGTTGGTTTCACCATTCTCGACATCAGCAAAGTGCTTATGTTCAACTTTCATTACAACTACATCATGGTCAAGTATCCCAATGCCAAGTTATTGTTCAGCGACGCCGACAGTCTATGTTACGACATAGAAACGGAAGATATCTACAAGGATATGCAGCAGGATGCTGACCTGTTCGACACAAGTGACTATCCGCCGGATCATTTCCTACATTCCAACGTGAACAAAAAAGTGCTTGGGAAAATGAAGGATGAGACGGCCGGCGTCCCCATTGAAGAGTTTGTTGGACTCAGACCGAAAATGTACAGTTTATTGTGCGGTGGGAAAGAAAAACATACAGCTAAAGGCATCACTCGAGCTTGTCAAAGACGCATTAAACATGTGCAGTATAGAGACAGTTTGTTCAAGAAAACTCAAACGATGGCTACAGGACACATTATCCGAAGTCATAGTCACCAGCTTTTCTCGGAGAAGTTGAGGAAAGTAGCCCTCTCCCCATATGACGACAAGCGATATGTGCTGAATGATGGCTATTCCACCTTAGCGCATGGACATTACAAGGCTGTGGTATAAAAGGGGGAGGTCCTCCAACGGAAGAGTTATTTGAGGTGTGAACATTGAAGTGTTAACATGGAACGTGAATGTTGTAAGAGATCTACAACTGATATGGATACTCTTGCAGATGCAGTTAAAGACTTAAAAGTGAAAAATCCTACCACCACCATCAAGAAATTGAAAGTGGAGACAGCACCAACACCACAGTCGTGGGATGGAATGCTTTCTCTAGGAAATGGAAATTATATCAAGATTATGAAACAAAGCAATGAAGGAGTGGTAAACATTCGCAAGTACCTGAGAGATGAGGGGACTGGAAAAAACCGTCCAACGAAAAAGGGAATTTTGCTGACAATACCTGAATGGAAAATGCTGAAGAAGCAGGTGAAAGAAGTGGATAAAAGGCTTCGCAGACAAGAATGTGGCTCATAACAAGGTAAAAACATGAATGCACTCATGCTGAACGGTGGTGCTTACCTTACTGTAAATGATAGGAATGAAGTGATACTAGATTCTCAGAGAAGTTATCATCGGTTTAAACCTGAAGTGTGGAAAGACTTTAAAAACATACCACTTGAACCTGGGTTTAAACGTAGACTTGAAAATAAAGTGGAAGTGACGGTGGCTGAATATGATTCTAACATACGTGTAGAAATCTGTAGAAATCTTTTACAGGATTATCCAGAGGATTATAAGGGAGTTGTGCCAGATACACCATATACAGATTTGATCCTCTTTGATATCAAGAACTGGCGCGCAGTCTTACGATTCCTAGAAGTGATACAACATCCACTCTTTGCCATCTTGCGAGCATAAAAAACGTCTTTGCAGACAAGGAGACAGCTCATAGTTCATCTGACTGTTGAACGAGATGGAAGACTTTTTATCGGAATATGAACCCATTACGCATGGATTCTCATATCTGAGAAACGTATATGATGACATCGTGCTAAAACATTTTGGAAAGTATATCATTCTATCAACTGACGAACAATCTGTGTTAAAGACCATCTAGAGAAGCTGAGGATACCTGGCTTTCTTCTGAAACTCTCAGAGGATTTAGAAGTGCGTGTGACTGAGAACTATTTAGACGTGTTTGTACGATTTCGCCAATATGACGAGCTTACAAAATGCTACGACTACATCACCCTCAACACAGTGGAATGGCACGCTCTGTTACAAGCATTGGATTGGAAAGAACCTGACGCTTGAATTCAAAGAGGAAGGAGTGCAACTCATGCGAGGCACCAAGTCCATTGAACTGACGCATCCCATGTGTGTTATGGTGATGAACATTGACATGAATGATCATGGATATGAACTGAAACTGTCTGAACACAAAGATGTTAAAATAATAAAGTTTGGTAATGGACAGTGTTATGCTAGTTTTCATAGCATTTACAAACGTGGATGTAATGTCTATGATACATATATTAATTTAGATTGGTATGAATGGCATGTGTTTATTGATGTATTGAATGTATTTGTAAAATAAAAGCTTAATGTGAAATAATTGTGAAATGTAAATAATGTATAACACAATAAAAAAAAAAAGAATGTTGTATAAAACTGTCTTGTTTATTTACAATATTCATAATACAATTCACAATTACCAACAACTTAACTAATGCAACTTAACTAATACAACATCAATAAAATAATGGTTTATAATGTCTATATACAAAATCCTTTACAACAAAATCACCATCACTTCTTCTTAATACATCAATGATTTCAAAAGGACTATGTCCTCGAGCTCTTTGAATTATATAATACACACAATAAAATCCACATGTAGAGGATATCGGTGTTTGTAATGGAACTGAATTATAAATGAAATTAAACTTTAAAAACTTATTCAAACGACTGTCTATAGGTAAAAGTCCATAAGAGTCAAAATATTCTGCAGGGTCTTCGTCATAATATACTGCCACCCAATGCTCTCCTGGCTCATCATGATCGTCTGTGTTGATGACATAGGCACCGCGTTGTAAAGATGGTAACTGGTCCATGGCAAACACACCTTGAAACAAGTCTTTTGTCGTGGCATCATGGGATAGGATGGCTTCTATCTGCTTCGTGTTCATGACTGGTAGTCGAATTGAATGCTACGATTTGCACTTATTTCAACAATGTTATCAAATTCAGCATACACTATAACATTGACTGTATTTTGCAAGGCACCAGCAAAATTCATTTCTAGTCTCAAATTCCCATGTTTGATAAGGGCATAATGATCAGCACCATCATAATCAGGTGTTAAGTCAAAAGAAAACAACGAATAACCTCTAGGCCAATCTTCCCGTTTTATAATGGAACTTTTCTCACCATCCAATCTGTCAAAAGATTTGTAAAGAGTTTCAAAAGCATCAAGATATTTGCCTCGATTTATATCAAGCTTGAGAGGTTTGGATAGGACTGGTTCACCATCAGAGTAAAGCTGCATAAAGTTAAGATTAAAATGTTCAAAATTGTATGGATTTCTCAATACTGTTCCAGCAAAGGATTCATTATGAACCATTCCAATGACAATACGTTTTGGTAATTGGCCTAAAAAGATGCTATCTTTCACAAAAGATTGAAATCCAGTTGGAATAGCTAAAACTTTACATTCTTTTCTATTAACAATAAACTTAGCAGGACTTTTCATCAATGCATCTGCATGTCCCAACTGAATACCTGGACTAACCCTCACTTTGCGAATGGTTAAAAACGCTTCTCTCACTTCTACTTTAAAACCATTATTTGCAGCCATTAATACATATCCATCTTTTTGTCTATGTAAACGTAATTTCATACTAACACCATTGGGAAGATAACGATCCTGCTCAAACAAATCTACCCTTAAACCACCTGTAAGCGCAAACTCACGGCTTAGACGTGTATACAAATAGCGATTATGTAAACCATTATTTCCTGTTTCAGCTATATCACCACCTTCAATATTTACATGAAAACCTGATACATATCTTTCATGATTAGGTCTTTTCACCTCATAAGTATTCATTGATCCGGCAGTATCTTTAAAGATGAGACGCATAGATCGCTCAGAATGGAGACTTTCTTCCGAGTCATGAATGAGATGAGATATGATGCTAGTATAACCATGGGTATTGTTACTATGTGATATCAAACGATCATTTAGAAATAATTCAATATTAGACCATAGCCCATTAAACAAATCATTGATACATGACACGTTATCATCTACACCACACAGTGTTCCATCAGCCTTGACAATGCGACATACAATATGGAGTTTACTGTTCTTTAAATCTAGATATTCTTCTGTACTCGCAGGAATGTAGAATTCTATTGGAGCACCCTCTCTAATGGTAGTCATTGGTTGATAGTCTACATTATAACTTTTTTCTACAGCAGTTTGCGTTGGTGGTATGTGAAACCATTCTAATGGAGAAAGGCTACATTCACAAGAATGATTATGAATTAAAGACATGATTAAAAAATATCTTTCTTATGTTTTTTTGATGTTATCCGTTTAGCTGCCTTTCGCCTTCTGACACGTTTTGCTCGTTTCGGTCTCTTTTGTCCTCGTAACCCACCACCAAACATACGTTGTGCTACTCGACCTGTAACATCTTTCGCGATATCTTTTGCAGCCCTTTTAAGATGTGGTGCAACGATTTTAGCCCCTGTCTTAAGCAGTGGAATAGCTTTTCGAGCCAATGATCCCAGTATTGAACCAATACCATCTCCATATTGTATTCGCGCTCCTTTAAATCCTGGTAATTCTCCACCCACTTGACGAAGAAAATGGTTGCGATAAATAGATGGGTTGTGTGTGTATGCTTTCATAATGCTTTTGGTCGAAAATGAAGTTTACAGATCACCTTCCCAGTTTGAAATGGAACATTATGGTCTGTGTCATCCTTAATATTCATTTCTATCACGTCAAATTTGGATGTGTTTACAGGAACATAATGAGGTTCTCCATAAGTTTTCATGATAATGTCTCCATCATGTCCTTGTATTGCAACAGAACGTAGCAAAGGAACATAATAATCACCAACAACTTGTGGCTCACAAATACTACAATACACATAAAGTGTATAAAACCCCTGTTTCACATCAGCTTTATATTCAGCTGTACACGTTTCAGTATACCATTGATCTGGGATAAATCCTAAAATCTCAGCTAATCCAGTGGAGAATGACACTTCAAAGCCGTATTTTAGATATAGAAAAACGCGTCGTCTAATTTTATCATACTTTATCCGAATACCTTCTTTAAGGTCATCTTTCATAGAATTAGTTGCTTCTTCATTGACTGCATGACATATTTCTTGTATGGATCTGTAGTAACCATAAGGAATATTGATTGTGCCAAGAACAATATCATTCAGTGGTTGTTGTCGATACTGATTAGAATAGTCCATTCCATGTCTCATGGTTGTCCATGTATGTGGATATTGAATTTCAGCTAATGCCACTTCATATTTTCCGTTCAGATAGATGGTTCGAGGCATACGAATTTGATAATTCGAAGTCTTGTTGTTGGGATAATAGTTCATACTAGCATTGCTGGGTAAAGTAATGTAAAAACTTGTTGACTCCATGACAGCTAAATCGTTTATGTGATGTAGATAGACTAGATGTGTATATACATTACTTCATGTTTGACACTCTTCATCCTCACTTTCTACATTGCTGTCTACATTATTGTCTAAATTGCTATCTACATGATCTAAATTGGTATCTACTACTTCTCCCTGACAACAAGCACTAACACACCTAATTTTTACAGGAATAGTATTTTTATTTCCATTTTCTTTACAACAACAGCACCATAGCTCTTTAATCCATGTTAAAAAGTTTCCCATCCTTCTGGAAACAATCTTTGTTGACGTTGTTGTTGCTCTTTTGTAATATCTTCACGAGTTGTCTTTTTGCCAAAAACAGTTTTTGGAATATTAGCGTCTACAATTTCCTCAATAAACTGCTTCCAACCACGCGGTGGTTCTCGTCGTTCTTTTCTTTTTGTAGCAACCAATGCTTCTTTCAACAAATCAATAATGTTAGAATTTGTAATGACAGTACCTGTTTTTAAAACAAGTTCATTTTTATCTGTCCATCTCGTACCATATTTCTTAAGTTCTGCCAGAAGTTGTGTTAGTTTTACATGATAAATTGGCTGAAAATGGTTTAGAAACTGTTGAGACTTTTCTGATTTTTCTGCATTAGATGCTGTAACAGACTTTTGTCGTTGTTGTTGTTGTGATTGAATTGTTCGTAAATGACGTCCAAGCACTTGAGACATTTCTATTGCTTTTTTACGAGTTCGTTTCCCACGTAAAAGTTTATTCACTTTCGTTTTGATTTCAACATCTTTTCCCTTCTTTTCTAACAACATTTTATATTCATATTCAGGAATGAGAACCATTTTCAAAGTATGTTTCATTTTAACAGCAACTGAGCTAACAAGGGTAATGCAAATTTAGCAATAGCGCCAATAAATCCTCCTTTCTGATTAACCAACTTCTTTTTTCTTCGAAGTGATATCTTCTTATTTGCCAGTGTACGTAGGGTATGACGTTCACGCTTGAATAACTTATACCTTTTTGAGCTTAAGGGTAAATGTCCTCGCAATATATTCAAACAAATTTCAAACAAGCTAGTTAATTCCTCCTTAGTAGCTTGTTGTAGTAAGGATTTACGTCGTTTAGGCCCGCTGCGTGCAAGCAAGTGAAGGAAAGGTTGATTCGCTTGAATACGTTTAGACATCTTGGCTGCGAATGGTTAAGTGACTTGGTTCTTGTTCATACGCCACCTTATCAACATATACGTAATGTGTATCTTTTGGTAAAATGCCTGTACGAATACGTAGTTGATCATTTGTCTTCGGCTTCAAATCAATGAATAAATAGCCGTGAGGTTTGCTGGTAGCATCTTGATAGGCTTCTATGAGAAATTGAGATTTTCCAGGATACATTTGTCGCGCTAATGTACTTATTTGTTGACTGTCTCTAGGATTTTTAAACAGAATGATGTAATGTGTATTCAAACTAATATTACGCATTTCTCTACCATGATGAAACAAATTATGCACAATAAAAATAATGCTTAGATTTTGATGACTGCTGCCAACACTAAATAGACGTGTCATGCGTTCATCACTATGACATTTGGTCATTAAGTCATCAATGATGAGTAAGTTTGGTTTTTTCGGGTTAAAACGCTCTTCAATGTTATCTGGAATGCCTTGGTAAAATTCCACACCTTTCATTCCCTTATACAAAGGCTGATCTGCTGCATAGAGCCATAAAATGGTTTTTGGAGAGGGTTTAATTAACTTTTGTTCTAGAATTTCTCTAACTAGAGAAGTTTTACCACTGCCTGTAGGTCCAGAGACCAAACACGTGAATGGATGCTTCATTTTCGAATATCTGTTTCTTTCACCCAACTGTTAAACTTCTTTGGCCAACCTAACAACTTCACAAATAATTCTTTAACACCTCGTCTTTTTCGTGTTTTCAAGACCTTTTCAATTCTGTAGACTGATTCAATATCTTTTGTCACTTTCTGCAGTTCTTCTTCATAAAAATGTCCGTCAATATCTTCATCCAAAAAGTCTTTCACACGATACAAGTGTATTCCTTGCTTCTTACAACGATGTGTGATAATGAACACTTCTTGCGTCCACTTTATATGATAATCCCGTTGAAATACATATTTCATGTGAGAAATGCGAACCTGATCACCAATTTTAAATTTGTAGGGTTTTTTCTTCTTCTTTCGTTTTAATTTCAATTTGTCTACATACATATACTTCCACACTTTCGATTCTATGTCTTTACGAATATCTGCAGGAGCATACTTATTAGGGAGGGAGCCATGAGGTCTATGGTTATAATTATACACTAAGTCTGGAAGGATGTCCATATATCGATACGTTTGATTATGAAGGAAATATCGATACATCATTCCCTTTAGAGTACGAATGACTCTCTCAGCAAAGTTGGCTTTGGTTTCATTCTTTGTCGTATAGGCATGTATTCCCTCCTTCTTCAAAAATGCTTTTACCCATCTGTTTTTAAATTCAGTTCCTTTATCTGACCTTAGAGTTCGTGGTCTTCGTTGTGTTTCATGAAAAATCTTTTGAAAGGCTTCTATGACGCTGGTATGTGATTTATTAGGCATTGGCTGCACCCACAAATATTTGGAAAACACATCATCAATGACAACTAATAAAAAGTGGGTGTCATCATTATAGGAAGCTATGTTTCCCATGTCAGCTAAATCAATATCCCACATGTCATCAATTCCACGTGTAATGACACGTTGCCTTTTAAACCTGTATTTTACAGGTTGTAGTAAACTGAAGGCATCTTGATCCTGTAACCATTTCTTCACTTGTGAATGAGTGACTGGTTGATCATGTTTTTTAATATGTGATATAGTTTGTAAGGACCAGCAAATGCCCCGGGTTGACCAGGTTTAAAGTAAATATTGGTTAAGTAGTCTTTCCACGTCGACATGTTAACACTAAATGATCAACACTTGTTAACATATCTTACATTTTATTTTATCAACACATCTTGCATTTTATCAACACATCTTAAATTTTATCAACATATCTTAAATTTTATAAAAGCTCAATCAACATATCTTACAAATCAAGTATTGATACAATGGTGTGAATAATTGGAGTCCATTGATCTTCAATGAACATTAACCAACAACTTAATTCATCAAATGTGATAGCATCTACACCATATTTTTCACAGCGTTGATTTGCATTATCTAACACTTTATCTAAATGAATGTAATATTTAGCTTCATTCCAATATGTATAGACACATGCAGAATGACAAGTATGTTCTGAACACTCTTCATTTTGACAAGCAGGACATACTAAACATGCAAACTTTTTTACAGCTAATAACATTTCTTCACAATATGTCTTTTGCACAATATATTGTCTCAATGTAATGTCTGTCATTATACTGCAATGTAGATTAACCACTCTCTCACTTCATCAAACAGTCTTGGATCAAATCGAGCGAAGTGATATGCTGCTTCCACATCAAACTCCTCAGCTCCGTCAATGTTTGAAAACATACACTCTTTGATGAAATCCTCACGTAAGTTTGGTACACTTAACGTGGAATGCGCAAGTTCCCAATAAATGTCAAAGTGTTGCAGTTGTTGTTGAATAGATCCAAAACGCGCCAGTTCACTTATCATGTAGTCCACATACTTCTCCTTGAAACACGTTTCTACATCCATCTTTCACATATCCATATAACACGTCTGCACACTTTGACGGTTGGCAAACAAATGACTCTCAGTCTTACTCCGCAGAAACAGTTAGTGAGCCGCACTTGTTGCAGAAGTTGTCTGGTTCACACAACTTGCAATTGTACTTGTGGCAGTGACATTCATAATCCTCAGCATATCCGTAAGCACCACAATATTCACAGGTAAGTCCAAGTTGATTTTGCACATCCATATTCTCCAATTGAACTTCAGCCAGTCTTTTCTTGGATAGCTTTGACACTTTCATCCGATTGTCCTTTTGTAGCTTGATAGGAGTTTTCTTACCATGACATTCCGTGCATGGCAGTAAGGTTGAGGTTATGCTATGGATTTCCTGAAGCAATGTCTCCCATTCACCATCATTCATGTTGATGTAAAACTTGTATTCTTTCCCTTCAAACAGTGATGTTTGCACAAAACTCACATAGCGCATGTCCAAGTATGAAATGACTTCAAGCCATTTCGTTTGCGTTAAGTACAGTTTGAAGCCAATGTCACGTAATCTTGTCAAGTTCTGACACACAATCTTCCACAAGGATGGTGATAAAGCAAGCCATCTCTCTCCACGTTTGATTCGAAGAAATAGCCCAAATTCTCCATGCTCCACAGTAATGGTTAAGTTTGCACTAATTTTAAAGCTGCTTGTCTTCTCCATGGCTGCGCGTCGAATGATGACTGCACTTGACACCTCACTCCTTTTATATGGACATTACATGTATGTTTTCATGAGATGTTTGCAAAATCGCGGAGTGATCTCGTTGAAACCATCCAGAAAGGCTGTTGGTAAACCGTCTGTTAGAGATTGTCTCATGACGATCACTAAAAAATCTCCTCGTTTGCGACTTCCAATTATCCATTGGAAGAGCATTGGCATGGTGAAATATCCTTTTTCATAGAGGTAGGCCATCATCTCGTACACCTTAATACGTTCTTCAAGGTACTTGAAGCCATGTAGCATGACCTTTGCACATTTGGAATCGCAATCTTCGTCAACACACTTTGGCGCCGGTAGACATAATGTCTTAAAAAGTTCCTCATGAAGACTTCTAATAAGTTGAACGAAACGTCGGGTCATGGCTTCGGAGAACTGTGGCTCTGACGCAGGAACATGCTCTATGTTTCCTTCTAGCATGTAGATAAGCTGAATGACAGTGTTCACTTCTTCCGTTAGGTATATGTATGTGTGTTGGTCGAAAAAGCCTTCTTCACATAAGCACCATAAAATGTTACAATCTATCAGAGGAATCACTGCTTGAAAGTTCCGTTTCAACAGCGTGACGTCTTCTTCAGTAACAGGAATACTTTTGCTCAATTCGAATTTAGATTTGAGCTGCTTTTCATCGTCGTCGCTGTCGTCATTGTCGTCATTGTCGCCATTGTCGTCATCGTCGTCGTCACCGTCGTCATCGCTTGACATGACCACTTCTTCCTCCTCAAGATGCTCTAGATGAGCCTGTAACTTTGTACTAAGTGGTTTGGCGCTACCATTTACAAGCGCATTGGCAACCCAGAACGGGTAGTCAGATCCCTCGGGATCGGGCATTGCTTGCTGTACTGGCTGTACTTCTTCAGGCCTAGTTTGCTGTACTGTAGACACGGCTGACGGAGCCCCTAATGCTTCCTCCAAGGCTTTTTCAGCTTCTTTTAGTGTACTTAGGAAGGCAGCAGTCTCCTCTGCAGTTAAAACTGCATCTGTAAAAGCCATTGTTTCATTGCTGAACAGGCTATCAATTTCCATGTTGTTAGCCGTTGCTGCGTTTCGAGACGTCTCCATGATGGTTTGGCAATGCAATGATTAGAGTGGTGTCAACCCGACCTTTTTATACTACTAACGGTGAGCCGTGAGCCAGCGGCGTAAAAAGTAGCCGGGAGGGGGGGGGCTCACTAGGTAGCTGGGCCGGGGGGGGGCTCACTAGGTAGCTGGGCCGGGGGGGGTCCCTACTATATGCCGTCTGCTTCTGCCTCTGGGGAGGGGGGGGAGGGGGGGTCGATCAGTCTGCTTTGCAGTCTGTGTGCAGTCAGTCTGCTTTGAACCTTTGAAGCAAACACATCGAAATTTAATCATGCAGTACAAGGACGAGTTTTTTTCGGATGAGCTTCGAGGTCGCTACTTTCTATCAGCGAGGGATGTCAACCTCTGGGAGGAGATATTTATAGAATATCAAATTTTTCTGTTTCGGAAGCGAGCACATCGAAATTCAACCATGTTGTATAAGGACGAGTTTTTTTCGGATGAGCTTCGGGGCCGCTACTTCCTATCACCGAAGGATATCAACTTCTGGGAGGAGATTTACATTGAATATCAAACTTTTCTGTTTCGAAAGTGGAGAAATTTCCTTGGGAACAGACCAGAGGAACAGTTCAACCGGTTTGGCAGGGCGGCGGAGGAGAGCCATAAGCGACTACGCCATCGTTCGCCGCCCAGGGACCCGTCGCCCTGCCAGGAAGTGACCAAAGTGACCAGAGTGACCAGAGTGACCGCGGCAACGATGACAGAGACTCCTCCAGCCAGAGTGATCGCAGCAACGATGACAGAGACTCCTCCTGCCAGAGCAACTCCTGTCAAAGTCGCTGCGTCAACGATGACGACCCCGTTGAAAGTGAATCAAAAGGAAGCTGATGTGACTGTCCGGAAGGTGCTGGCGGCACCAAGCGCAACCGTTACAAGACCGGACAGTCCGCCACCAGCTCCTGACGATGAGCTTACAATCGCTGTCGCCAGTATTTCGGATACAGTCAGCCTCATACAGTCACCTTCAAACACTGACCGCAACAACGAACCTGCTCAGATGAAACTGGAGGATGTCTCTAGAAAAGAGTCAGATTTCCAGGAGGTCATGCAAATCTTGGGCTCTTTGGATAATGTTAAATATTGTGAATTCTGCCATTTTGGCTTTCCGGTAGAATATTCAATGAGAATGCATGAGCAACAATGCCCGGGGGCTTTGAAGTCCCAATATTATTTTTGTAGTGTCCAGGGCAAAGGATTCACCTCGAGCAGGGCCGCGGTTGCGGCACATAAGCGGAAGTGTGGCTGTGGCGAGGTTGGTGGCGGCAGCGGTGCCAGCGGTGGCGTCAGCGGCGGCGCCAGTGGCGGCGGCAGGAGAACCGATGGCGGGAGGCAGTGACAGCGGCAGGAGAACTGATGACAAGAGGCAGTGACCAGGACCAGACTACGGAAATCCCTCCAGGGCCGCTTTTTAGCGGCCCTCCCATTATTACGAAATGAAACGCTTCATCAGACAATCTTAGTATGAATGAGAGTGTGGGAAATGCTAAAAAAAAAAGAAGAGGACTATAAATCATTGATTTATAGCTCCATCTGTCCGTCTGACCGTCTGAAAAAGCTAAACAAATTGCTGCCTGGGTTAAAAATACCCTGGCATGAGAAATGAAACGCTAAATCTGTCCGTCTGCCCGTCTGAGAAAGCAAAACAAATTGCTGTCTGGGTTAAAAATACCCTGGCATGAGAAATGAAACGCTAAATCTGTCCGTCTGCCCGTCTGAGAAAGCAAAAAGAATTTGCTGTCTGGGTTAAAAATATCCAGGCTTGAGAAATCGAACGCTAAATCTGTCCGTCTGACCGTTTGCTGTGTTATGTGTGAAGAGAGAGAGAGAGAAATAAGCCACTGTCTGGGTTAAAAAAAAAATACCCAGGCTTGAGAAATATAACGCTGAATCAGTTGTGGCTATTGCTATATGTGTAGAGAGAGAGAGGGATAAAAAAAAAAAAAAAAAAAAAAACGACTGTCTGGGTGTCCGTGTGTCTGGGTGTCCGTGTCTGGGTGTCCGTGTGTCTGGGCGTCCGTTGGTTTGGTTGCCATAGGTGTTAGAATAGTGATAAAGCTTTAAAGAAAGGATTGTTGCTTGTATATGGTCGCAATGCATGGAGACCTCTCTGTGGTTAAAACACAGCATCCCTTAAGGAAAAGAGTGCTCATTTACTAATTGTTGCTGCAATGGCTTGGTTAGAGATCGAGAAAAGGCAGAAAAACAGTTGCTTTCGTGATTTGGTGTGTGTGGAGAGAGAGGGATAAAAATTTTAAAAAAACGTATGTATGTGTGTCTATGTGTGTCTATGTGTGTGTGTGTGTGTGTGTGTGTGTGTGTGTGTGTGTGTATGTGTGTGTGTGTGTGTGTGTGTGTTCGGTTTTCGTAGCCGCAATGCATGGAGAGTTCTCCCCCTTAAGGAGGCAATGGCTTCTCACTTTTAATTGCTGCTACGACAAGCCATTAGTGATGGGATATGCGTGTAAAAGCCCTAAAAACACTTGTTTCCGTGGTTTGGTTTGATGTGGGTGAAGAGGGATAAAAACTAAAAAAAAAGAAAAAAAGGACTGTCTGGGTGTCCGTGTGTCTGGGTGTCCGTGTCTGGGTGTCCGTGTGTCTGGGTGTCCGTTGGTTTGGTTGCCATAGGTGTTGCAAGAGTGAGAAAGCTTTAAAGAAAGGATTGTTGCTTGTATATGGTCGCAATGCATGGAGACCTCTCTGTGGTTAAAACACAGCATCCCTTAAGGAAAAGAGTGCTCATTTTTAATTACTGCTACGGCAATCCATTAGTGAACGTGTGTGTGCTGGAAGAACGGTAAAAGCCCCAAAAAACACTTGTTTCCGTGGTTTGGTTTGATGTGGGTGAAGAGGGATAAAAACTAAAAAAAAAAACAAAAAAAAAACGTATGTATGGGTGTCCGTGTGTCTGGGTGTCCGTGTGTCTGGGTGTCCGTTGGTTTGGTTGTCATAGGTGTTAGAATAGTGAGAAAGCTTTAAAGAAAGGATTGTTGCTTGTATATGGCCACAATGCATGGAGACACCTCTCTTCCTTAAGGAAAAAGAGTGCTGCTGCAATGGCTTGGTTAGAGAGCGAGAAAAGGGCTCATGGGCCAGTGAGCCGGGGGGGGGGGGGGGGTCTGTCGACTAGCTCACCCATATAGATACAGTGTATGCTGAAAGATTGCTGGGCCGGGGGGGGGGCTCATGGGTTGGTGAGCCAGGGGGGGGCCTACCAACCTGATGTTTGGCAGGCCCCGGGGGGCTTGCCAAGCTGGTGATGGCAGGCCCCGGGGGGCCTGTCGACCTACTGTACGGCTGGCCCCGGATTGCCTATCCATCAGTTGGTTGCAAGCTTGAGTCGCTCTGTGTGACGTCATTGATGGGTCAAAATACACAGCAGGCCAGCTCTAACCATGTCTCTATGAACCCTTTGCTGTCCGGGTGCTCAAGTGCTCAAGTGCTCGAGTGCTCGGGTGCTCGAGTGCTCGAGTGCTCGAGTGCTCAAGCGCTCAAGTGCTCGAGTGCTCGAGTGCTCGAGTGCTCGGGTGCTCGAGTGCTCGAGTGCTCGAGTGCTCGGGTGCTCGAGTGCTCGGGTGCTCAAGTGCTCGGGTGCTCGGGTGCTCGGGTGCTCGGGTGTCATTTTGTCCGGGCACCATTTTGTCCGGGTGTCATTTTGTCTGGCTGCCCGTTTGACTGGTCGTTTGAATGGTTGCCCGTTTGAATGGTTGTTTGAATCGCCGCCCGTTTGAATGGTCGTTTGAATGGTTGTTTGAATGGCCGCCCGTTGGAATGGCCGCCCACTCTCCATATTACGTCATTATGACGTTCATATGACGTTCATATGACGTTCATATGACGTTCATATGACGTTCATATCACCTCCATATCACCTCTATATCACCTCCATATCACCTCCATAACACGTTCATAACACGTCATAATGACGTCACTGTTTTAGAAACCCCATGGGGCTTCTAAAACACCACGTGACGTCATTATGACGCCCATATGATAACCATATGGTAACCATATGATAACCATATGATAACCATATGATGTCAATATGACGTTAATATGACGTCAATATGACGTCACTGTTTTAGAACCCCCGTGGGGGTTCTAAAACACCATGTGACGTCACTATGACGTCACTTCCTGCTTTAGAACCCCCGTTTTCCCCCTACTATATATATATATATATATATATATATATATATATATATATATATATATATATATATATATATATATATATATATATATATATATATATATATATATATATATATATATATATATATATATATATATATGCTCAGCTCTGTGTTCAGATGAATAAATCAAACAATTCAAATTCAATTCAATGTTTATTTTAATGTCTAAAATTCAGAAACAAATGTCTAAGAATGAAATAAAGAATGACACCTTTACGCACAGTCTTTCTTTTCTTTGTGTACTACTTGGCTTACTCGTGTTCAGGTAAAGCATTTTCTCAAAACACTTAATGTACTGCCACTAATTCTTCGGGTTTTCCATCCTATTGTTCCGAATGCTGTAATTATGACCTGTTATTCTTAATTTTAAGAAACTGTGATTTTATGTGAAAAGGGGGCAAAATATAAAACCGGGATAATCGACGCCAATTTTGTGTACCTACTGAACGGTTTTTAAAGTTCTACGTCATGTGACCTGGAGTTTGACCCAGTTTTACAAATGTACCAATGAAATTTGATGTAAACAACCAATGGACGCTGGTAGTTTAAAGTTTTGGCGGCGGATAAAAATATTTTCTAAAAAAATTCACGAGTTTTGCATCCGATCGCCAACAAAAGAATCACATAGTCCACAGTTTAAACAGTTACAAAATAGCGAACCAATTCGCAACTGTGAGTATTGTATTTTACCCGAGACTGACTCTTTGAATAGTTGAACCCGTCCCAGTTTCATTTCACTTTACGCATGCGGTTTGGCCTGTCACCATTATTTCTTTTCTTTTTTGCAGTTCTACCTAAGTACACTCAGGACCGGGATTATTTGATTACCTCAACTTGTCTACTCATGATTCTTTTTACAGCGTTATTTTCTTTAATAGGTTAGTTGGCATCTTGAAAATACGGTGTCGCATCACGTAAGAACAAAGTTGACGTGTGTTGTCACTCACAATGCTTTCGGTCACATCTATGTTTCTGTCTTCCTTGCATAAAGAACACACAGAAAGAGTGATGTCAGTCATCATTTTGGTGAATAAAATTGATACAAGTGTGAAAGTGATTTGGAGTTGCTTGAAAAATGTCTCCAGTCAAGCGTTTCTTTACCAGCCTAATCAAACGCTGTGTGTTTCGAATAAAATGCGCAAGAGGTTTGCATTTCGAACTGGGTAAAAATAATAGATGCAGGAATTATGACAAAACAGCTTATATTCGGAACAGACGAGAAAAAGAAATTGAAACTTGTAGTCCGAGATGGGTTCCGGACAGAACCCCCCGGGACCGAACCCCCCGGGACCGAACCCCCCGCGCGCATACCCCCCCCCCCATGCCAAAACCCCCCCATATGGAGAGGACCAAACCCCCCCGCTTCAGAGGAGCTCCAAGAGGAACTGTCCGATGAAATAACCCCGATTGCGGAATATTTTGAGGATACCTACATCGGTCGGGTGCGACGTAACCAGAGAATTGCTCCAGAGTTTGACCATTGCTTGTGGAGCATGAGCAATCGGACTGAAGAGGAACTACCGAGGACCAACAACACTATTGAAGGGTGGCACCGCAAAATGCAAGCTGCCGTTAGGAGGTCACCTTCCAGAACCACGACGACAGCAAAGTGTCCAAACAGGAAATAGGATGGCGCACATTGTTCTTGACTTTCGCAACAGAAACATCTTGGTTTTTTTCAGAGGAATAGCTCACAATATTCAGTTTTAAACCAACAGTGACTGTTGACATTAGTCAGTTGTAGTCATCGTAGTAAAACAGCTTCTGCAAAATGTTGTACAAATGAACTACATCTCAAGTTATAAAATCATCATTCAATAAACGTGTGTTTAAATTTGACATATTATATTGGCTTTTTGAGAGGGGGGGGGGGGTTGGTCCGATCGGGGGGTTTTGGCACGGGGGGTTATGCGCGCGGGGGGTTTGGTCGGGGGGGTTCGGTCCCGGGGGGTTCTGTCCTAGACCCGTCCGAGATGACTCTTGCGGTCTTCCTATGTCCTAGGAAGATAGAAAGGGTCCGCTGGGACTATGAAACTTTAAGCTATTTGTCAAAACTTCTAAATGATTTTTTTTAAATTGCTCTTTGGTGAAGAGAAATCTGACATTTAAGCGAAATCTGTATCATTTCTTTCATTTTTTACCCGGTTAGTTTGTATTCGAAACGCAGAATTTTTGCGCATTTTGGGGGAACACCCAAAATGTGATTAAGCTTATGGCTTTATTCTATATCCAGCTACCCGGAAGAAGCATCGAGGCATCGCACCGATAAAATTTAAGTCATTATTGTAGGCCATGTTTTTTTAGCTACCGATTTCATTGGATATGGTTGTAAAAGTTCTTATGCAATAAAGATTGATCCCTGGGTGCAAACAAGTGTCAATCGTTATTTTAAAGGTTTGTTGTTATTTTTTTACTTTCTTTAAAAGCAATGGTAACGGAGAATTTGTTTATAAATGTCTTGATACTTTGAGGGACTTGGGCAACAGGTGCTAAAGGCTATTACTCATATAGCCATACACAAAATCGCTAAAAACGGCTGTCAACGCGGTTGCAGCTGTCTTGTATAGGCGTTTCAGTGTGAGGAAGTGAGGCAGGGACTCGATCAAACATCTCGTTGGGGGGGGGGGTGGGAGTCTCGAGAATAGGCCCACTGCTTTCTGTTCCCTGCATGACGTAAGAGGCGACTAATAAGAATTTCTTTCTGCCTGACGCCTCTGTCACGATTTCTTCATTCTTCCTTTTTTTCTGCCACTTGTTCCTTTAGCAAATGCGTCCCCAATATACCCATGGGTCCGCTGGTTGGAATTATATCTCCCTGATAAAGGGGAGACTTATAATATTTATACGTTCTGTGTATGTGTACGTGCGTGGCAGTCTGTTGTGAACATACTGTTGTATGCAAGATATCTGCGAGAACGAAAACTTAGATCGACTTCAAACTGGGTCAGTTTATTCCTTGGGAATGTTGAACGGTTCTGTCAACTCTTTGACGCGTGTTACGTTATTTGGGAGAGCGTATGATATCATTATGTAAAAATCTTTGTGTGCGAAATCAGGGTTGGCAGGTTTCTCCCATTAGGGTTTTTACCTTGGGTTTAAACCGGGTTTTAACCCCAGGGGAGAAATACGTTTCTCCTGTAGTTTCTCCCCTCTTTTTTATTCTTTTGTTTTGTCTTGGTAAACGTACGCGTTAGAATACACAAATGTATGATCGACATTTGTTATTAAAGCTTTCACTCTCTTTCTTTTACTACAAGGCAGATGCCTTACTATTCTACTCATGATCAAAGAAAAAATGCGTTCTCTGTCACCTTGTGTCAAAGTACTGACCTGCTTATCTTTCAGTTACTTTCTGAGCTACGCCTTAACAAAACGTCTTAATCCTTATATCTCAGGAAATGTAGAGATTAAGGGTGTGAGTAATCCTCAACAGCTACAGAAGGGTTGTAAAAATTTACGGCATTATTATTACAAACAAATTACGATTGTTGTCTTTGTGCTGCCGTTAAATTATCAAATCAAAATGTTTAAAGGAGGAAGACCTAAAGATAAAGTTTGGGAGCACTTCAGTTTGTCTGTGAAGGATAAAAAATCATATGCTAAATGCATTTACTGCGGGAACGAGCAGTTGGCAAAAGCTCATCTTGCAAATGTTTCCCCATCTAAATGCACTAAACGTGAGAGAAATGTGCCAAATGTCGATGACACGACAGTTCATTAAATAATTTGGAATAAAATGCAAATAAACGTTGAAAGAATTTTTATGCCCGACGTTTCTCCCGTTTCTCCCCCATTTATGCCCGGGAGAAACATTTCTCCCCGGGAGAAACCCTAAATCCCGAGTTTTTCCCCTATTTCTCCCATGGGGAGGGGAGAAATACCTTTCTCCCTGGGAGAAACCCAACCCTGTGCGAAATGTCTTAGCCGCTGAATAGCGTAGAAACTTCAACTGCGTGGGGTTGTTAGTTAGTAAGTCCGAAAGATTCTGTCATATTTTGCCTGGGGTAGGACGAAAGTGACATATGACGTCATTAAGTAGAAAGAAGCGGCAAGTCGCATCGACCTCAAACTGGTTTTAGTCAGGGTTCGCGTTGTCGGGGTTTTTGTCCACCTTTTGGGGCATTTTTTACGAAATGACTCACTTTTTCGGAACCCACCGAGTCTTTCTGAACCCAGCTGAGTCACACTTTCCTCTGTTGACTCACTTTCCTGAGAACCCAGCGCGAACCCTTGAATAAGGTGCGTGGTTTTTGTTACGCATTGAACTCATAGAACATTAAGAAAGGCACCATTTGCGTCAAAACAGCCCGGTCCTACACCCACATTCAGCGCTCTGTCGGGTGTTATGTTAACTAAGTAAAGTTGTTAGCTATGCTTGGGATTCCAGCGTTTTCCAGAAGATTCCCCAAATGTTCCTGCATTCTTTAGATATACGTTGAAAATATTAGCAGCACATCTATTGATCCATAATAGTTGCTTACATTTCATGTAATTGACCTTTTTTGTGCGTTACTGTGTGTCTCAGTTGTGTCTCAATCAGGGATCAGTGTCGGTTGGAGTGTCTCAGTCAGGGTCAGTGTCGGTTGCAGTGTCTCAGTCAGGGGTCAGTGTCAGTTGTGGTGTCTCAGTCAGGGGTCAGTGTCAGTTGTAGTGTCTCAGTCAGGGGTCAGTGTCAGTTGTGGTGTCTCAGTCAGGGGTCAGTGTCAGTTGTAGTGTCTCAGTCAGGGGTCAGTGTCAGTTGTTGTGTCTCAGTCAGGGGTCAGTGTCAGTTGTAATGTCTCAGTCAGGGGTCAGTGTCAGTTGTGGTGTCTCAGTCAGGGGTCAGTGTCAGTTGTAGTGTCTCAGTCAGGGGTCAGTGTCAGTTGTAGTGTCTCAGTCAGGGGTCAGTGTCAGTTGTAGTGTCTCAGTCAGGGGTCACTGTCAGTTGTAGTGTATCATGAGGACTATCTGCTGTAACAGGCTAGAATGTGAGAAAGGTAAACACCGGAATTGTATGTTAATGCATAGAAATATGACGGATTTGATTCAGGGAAGTGTTTGGGGAGACAGGCTGCCCCTCCCCCGCCCTCCACTCCTATCACTCAGCCCACTTACGTTTTGGTCAGAGGCGTGTCAGGATTTGGGGTATATGAGGGAGGGATAAGAATATGGTCGTGTTTATAGGCCTTAGCAGATCTGGCAATTTTTCGGGCGCAAACTTGTTTTCCATTTGTTGCCAAGCTGTTCCATATATGGGAGTAATCGTGTATTTTTCATTTTAAAAGTGGATCTGAAATCTTGCGTTATGACAAACAGATTGCCATTTCATCACAAAAATGCACCCCCCCCCCCTCAACGACAAGGAAATATCGTGGCTTTAACTACACTTACGATACAGACCCTTACCGTTGAGGTTGGGTGGAGGTTAGCAAGAAAAGAAACTCACCAATGAAATAGGGATTTGGTTACGTAGCAACCTTCTACATCAAAAGATATAAAGTGAAACCTGTTTGCAGTGACCGCCTCCCAGATTCGGATAAAATGGCAAACGTACAGTAAAACTGTGTGTCGGCGATCTTCGAAATCTGGATAAAAAGGATGTACAGTAAAATTTGTTTTAGCGACCACCTTTCACACTTGAATAAAAAAAAACATACAGCAGTGGTGAAACTTAGGATTTTTTTGCCGTGGCCCGCCGGGCCACGAGCCTAAAAAACTTGGTGACCCTAGCCAAAATCTGGTGACCCGGATTGTTTTTGCAAATAAAACGGTAAAACAAAATAAAATAGAATAAAAACCCTCAAAATACAATTCTGACACTAATATTCACTCATGTGACAATCTTAAAGTTTTCATTCAATGTTTTACGCCAATCCAAGCGTAAGCCATGCTGCCGTCTCTTCACATTCGATGGATCCTGTGTCAACCGTTTTCATGATTTCAAAGTCTCGAGCGCAGGGTTTTCTAGGGCGCATCCCACCCATGCTCCACAGGTTGATGGCGATAGTTGGATCAAATGTTGCTATCTCGCTCGATTCTAGCTGAACCATTAGCGAATCGCTCAAATGCGAATCAGTGAGGGTTTGAACGCCAGTTGGTTTTCACTCGCTTCATTGTGCTAAATTACCCCTCTCTTTCAATGTTTCGTGGCCCGCCGGGCCACGAGCCCCCAAATTCTGGTGGCCCGAGTCAAAATCTGGTGGCCACGGGCCACCGGGCCACTGTAATTTTCAACCCTGCATACAGTAAAACCTGTTTTAGTGGCCACCTTCGGGACCCGGAATAAAAGTCATACAGTAAACGTATACCATTCGGACCC